>JAFEUB010000298.1:557500-580000 GCA_024529925.1 Ophthalmolycus amberensis | reverse complement strand
TAGAAAGTATTAATGCAGATAAAAACATAACATACATGGAAATTTAAAGTAAAAAATAAAAATAAAAAAATCGAAAAAAGGACCATGTTGGAAATAAGCGTTTGTACAAGTTTTGTCTTTTATTTTCATCAATAAAATAAAATATAAACATATATATTATAGAACACAAATCATAATAATAATGATAACAATAATATTAAAGTAATCAATCATTATTGTTGTTATTTTTTGAGTGTCGTGATTTCTATGGTAATGATATTTATTCATCAATATTTATTCATCTCAAACATTAAAACCCTTCAATATTCAGCACCCTGGACTGCTGGACAGCCAAATGTTTCCTTTAATTCTCCCTCTCGCGCACACATGAACATGCACGCCACGCACACGCGCGCGCACTTGCACATCGGAATTATTTATAAATCAGCCCTTCAACAGCCGCCGGTGGATGCTTATCATCACCGCATCGATTCACCAAATAAGAACCGGCGGTGGGTTAATGACGGAGCCCCGCGAGGCCCGCAGGCTGCGGAACCACCGGACTCCACCTGACCGTCAAACCGGAAACATCTGCATCGTGGCCGGGGAAATAAACGGCCTCAGAGTCGGCTGTTCAGCTCCCCTGGAACACATCTGCAGGTGATGATGATGATGATGATGGTGATGCTCATCTCTAGTTTTCTTTCACTAAAACACATATTTAAATTGCATCTATGTGTTGCTGCTCACTGTTAAGACGAAGATATTATAAATATATGTAAAATAAAAAAGGCCTGCTGCTTCAACCCAGCACAACTAATCCAACACGCTGTTTTTGGAAAAGCGATGGAAGAAGCAAGACATAAATACCAACTTCCACTTAATTCAGAGAAATATGTTCAAAGAGACGCAGCGGTATGTGCTCCTCTAATCATGTCTCATCAATAATGCACTTCAAAACTGACAGGATGCCCGAAACGGCTACAACATGAAGCTCCGGTTCTCGGACGGACACCGGCTAAACTTCAGCGTTTAGTTTCAGTACAATTTTAATGAAATTAAATGTATTGACGGGCAGAGAGGAGAGTTCTGCTTTCTGCTGGATCAGAAGGCCCAGATTGTTTCAAATCACCCTGAACTTTAGTTACAGATTGTTTTCTCATCTAATCTGATTTTATTGGATCATCCACATGAAGGAAAAGCATGCGGACAACCTGCAGGAAAGCAAACTATTAGACTTAATAATGCTGTTAATAATGGGTTAATAATGGGTTAATAATGCTGATATATTAATCGAATGACATTAAAACAATGTTCGCAGGAATTCAAATAATTCCTCGATGCATTTCCCATCGCCACTGACAGATGCACGCTGCAGGTGAGTAACATATGAGCATAATCAACAGATCATATAAACCGGTGAGGAGAATGTTGCTGACTTGGCATAATGTAAAATAAATCAATGATTTCAAGTGAAAGCATCCTGGTTCTCCGAGCAGAAACATTTGAAGTTGTTTTTTCTTGGATTGGTTGCTTGTTTTAATCCTTCCTCACCGAGATCCGCTGGACTTCTGCATTTTTTGCATAATGCACCACACACACACACGCGCACACACACACGCACACACACACACACACTGGGAGGAAGATAAATAAATAAATAAATTGCGAAGTAGGCTGGATGAAAAAACAACAACTCACAATTGGGCTGCTGGGCCACTTTGATTAAAAAGCAAACTCATCTCTGAAGAAGTCCCTTCAGAATGCAACACACTGACAGAGAAACCAATAATTGGTGTCTGTGTGTGTGTGTGTGTGTCTGTGGATGGTCGGGGGTGTGTGTGTGTGTCTGTGTGTGTGTGTGTGTGTCTGTGTGTGTGTGTGTGTGTGTGTGTGTGTGTGTGTCTGTGTGTGTGTGTGTGTGTGTGTGTGTGTCTGTGTGTGTGTGTGTGTGTGCGTGTGTGTGTGTGGATGGTCGGGGGTGTGTGTGTGTGTCTGTGTGTGTGTGTGTGTGTGTATGTGTGTGTGTGTGTGTGTATGTGTGTGTGTGTGTGTCTGTGTGTGTGTGTGTGTGTCTGTGTGTGTGTGTGTGTGTGTGTATGTGTGTGTGTGTGTGTCTGTGTGTGTGTGTGTGTGTCTGTGTGTGTGTGTGTGTGTGTGTGTATGTGTGTGTGTGTGTCTGTGTGTGTGTGTGTGTGTGTGTGTGGATGGTCGGGGGTGTGTGTGTGTGTATGGTCGGGGGTGTGTGTGCGTGTGTGTGTGTGTGTGTGTCTGTGTGTGTGCGTGTGTGTGTCTGTGTGTGTGTGTGTGTGTCTGTGTGTGTGCGTGTGTGTGTCTGTGTGTGTGTGTGTGTGTGTGTATGCGTGTGTGTGTGTGTGTGTGTGTGTGTGTATGCGTGTGTGTGTGTGTATGGTCGGGGGTGTGTGTGCGTGTGTGTGTGTGTGTGTGTGTCTGTGTGTGTGTGTGTGTGTGTATGCGTGTGTGTGTGTGTGTGTGTGTGTCTGTGTGTGTGTGTGTGTGTGTGTATGCGTGTGTGTGTGTGTGTGTGTGTGTCTGTGTGTGTGTGTGTGTGTGTATGCGTGTGTGTGTGTGTGTGTGTGTGTCTGTGTGTGTGTGTGTATGCGTGTGTGTGTGTGTGTGTGTATGCGTGTGTGTGTGTGTATGCGTGTGTGTGTGTGTGTGTGTGTGTGTGTGTGTGTGTATGCGTGTGTGTGTGTGTGTGTGTATGCGTGTGTGTGTGTGTGTGTGTGTGTGTGTGTGTGTATGCGTGTGTGTGTGTGTGTGTGTGTGTGTGTGTGTGTATGCGTGTGTGTGTGTGTGTGTGTGTGTGTGTGTGTGTATGCGTGTGTGTGTGTGGATGGTCGGGGCTGGTGTTCTGGGATTGGCTCCTTGTGGACTGAGCTGCTTTATTTCTCTGCCCTATATATCCGTCCGTCTTCTCTCTCAGCTCTGGAGGCTGCTGCTGCTGCTGATGTATGAAGCGCTACTTTCTTGTCTCGGTGATGAATAATGCAGCGCTCGGAGGCCAGCAAGTTTCCAGTTAAATACCAATTTGCTTAACCAGTGTTTCCAGCCTCTGCCAGCTCCACTCAGTGAAGCACGGAGCCGCTCCGGCCTTTTGGTAATTAAAGAAAAGATCTATATCTGTGAGCTGAACAGCCTCCTTCAGCCTGCATGTGGTCAGAGAGTCACATCACCTGATTCTGTTCATGAAGCGGGAACTTAAAGAGGAACAAATCACCGAGTAGAATGTAGGGAAAGAATCCAATGAGGTGGGACTGATGCTTTGTAGTGTTTTACAGATGATGCAGAATGAAAATGGATGACTAAAATATGAACAGTGCCTTTACATCGACTGATCTCAGATCTCTTACGTCAGTGTGGATCAGGTTGCTGGTGTTGAAGCTCCACCATCACAAATATGCAACACAGTCGTCGCTCCAAAACTCTTTAACATTATGTTAAAACCACTTTTTTTGGGTTTTGGAAAGAAATCATGGCTGTGCTTAAAACAGCTACGTAAAGTAAAGTTTACGCAACAAAACCACGTATTTAGGATTAAGAAAACTGTCTCAAACATTAGGGTTTATGCAACAAAATCACAACCATAAAACCACGAGAGCGGCATTATGAGCAACTGCAATTATGAAGAGTCATAATCCATTTAATCCTGCTCTGAACGATCACGGTTACCATGTCATTGATATCTGAGCTTTAAAAAATGAGCGATGGTTTAAAAAACCGACACAACCGTGGCCTCACACGGGTGTCTGATTAGTCTGGACTACATCATGGGCGTGTACAGACTGAGCTTGATTGAGGAACTCCACTAAAGCCTGAACACGAGGAACATCTGGAACCACTGATGAGAGTCTGTGGAGCAGAGACCCTTGTCGGAGCTGGACGAAGCTACGCTGTGATTGGCCAGTCTGCATTTGAGGGGCGGGACTTAGATAAGTGTCAATTCACATAAATCCCAACAAAGCTCCAGCGATCTTCAACCTTTCAGCCCAAATAAGTGAAACACCTGCGACATGTTTGATGTCATGATTGATGACACGACTGGGACGTCTTCTTAATATTCTGTTGATGAAGTTTTAATATTTGGATCTGCTTCTTCTGTTATGTATTTATTTAACCACTAGCGTGATGGCTATTGCTTCTCATGCTCACTACCAAGTTCTATCTTCCACTGTTCCTCCCGAGCGTCCTCTTCTTGTTGTGAGAATGATGACGGTCCTCTCTCAGAACCAGAGCTTTAGAAACCGTGAACACAGAGTAAGTTTCCTTCACTGAACAAAACCATTCCGGAGGCGGCAGATCAAAACAAGCTCGTATGAATTATAGTTCATAGATATTATAAAAGGTGACCTCATATTAAAATGGCCAGTCTTGTTGAGATATGACTCCGATGTGTTTTTTATAACCTTCCATATGTGGTCCTGCAGGTCAGGACTTCAGTTTGAAGTCAACGTTTGTTTGTTGGGTGAAGCTCCAACTCTGCATCCTCGGTACAGAAGCAGCCGCCATCGCTCCACAAAACGCCATAATTCACAATGTGGCTCTCGTTATCATCTGCTCAACACGTTTATGGGTGAAACTGTAAACTTCAGTGTTAACTTGTGTACGACAGCCTGCTGCGTCGAGTCAGGAGGAGTCAGGAGGAGTGAGGAGGAGTGAGGATGAGTGAGGATGAGTGAGGATGAGTGAGGATGAGTGAGGATGAGTCAGGATGAGTCAGGATGAGTGAGGAGGAGTGAGGATGAGTGAGGATGAGTGAGGATGAGTGAGGATGAGTCAGGATGAGTGAGGATGAGTGAGGATGAGTCAGGATGAGTGAGGAGGAGTGAGGATGAGTGAGGATGAGTCAGGAGGGGAGGAGGGGAGGAGTCAGGATGAGTCAGGAGGAGTGAGGAGGAGATCACCATGTGGGTTCAGGAAGAAGGCCATCGGTCCTCTCCAGTTCAGGCTCACGCTCTCATACCTTTGTTTGCAATGTTTGACTAAATAAAAGTTACAAACATGTCGACATGCAGAATGTGGAGGCCTCCTCTCTCCGTGCCTCCACATGTGGATCAAACAGATGCCATTACAAGGAGCAGAGCGAGGTCAGCTCCCCCACAGCTCCGGGTCCACAAACAAGCAGCAGGAGGCTGAACGCGGAGCGGAGTCCCTGCTGGGTCCCGGGCAGCTCCGCTTCCTCCCGGGTCAGGATTAGAGCTGGAACAGGGCTCCTCACCGTGCGTAATGACGCCCGCCTCCACGGGTCATCCAGTCAACCCCCCCCCCCCCCCCCCTCTCCTCCCCTACACTTTCTGTAATCAGCTCAGCGAGGCGGGATGCAGAACAGAATCAGTCCTCCTCCCACCAACCCCGAAAAAGTAAACACTGCCTCTCCGTTCCCTCGCCAATTGTTATTCATAGAACAGATAAATATTTAATTCCATCTAAGGATACCTTTTGTTAACAGAATTACCGTACAAGCCTTGCAGCCCATAAATCCCTCAATGAATTTAAATTCTGTTCGTTCTCCATCCGTGTGCCTGGTTTAGTCCTCGTGCTGCTGAGGCGAGGCTGGTGGAGAGGAGGAGAAAAAAGATGGTGAGGGAAGAGTGAGTGATGGAGGGAGGATGGGGGAGAGAGGGGAGGTGAAGGAGGAGGACAAAGAGAGAGGGACGTGTCGTTGAGGAAGACTGAGAGCTCTTCGTAGCTAAACCTACGAGAATGAACGCGCTGTCATTCGTAGAAATCTATTTCTATGTAATCCTCGTAAACACGAACAAGGAAGTAAAGACGGCACAAAAGTGCCAAACCACCTTCTCCTCAACCGAACCAGGAAGTTGTGTTGCCTAAACCCTCAGGATTACACAACCGTTTCCTGAAACAAACTAAATTGTTTCCTTGTGTCGACGGAAGTTTAACTCTGTTTGCATGTAACGTACAGTTACAGGAGGCAAGGAGACGAGATGCAGTGGAGGAGGAAAACAAAGCAAAGGAGGACGAAAAGAGAAGGAGGTGTAGGAGGAGAGGAAGGAGGAGGAGGAGACAGGAGATAAAGATGCAGAGCAGGTGGAAGGTAAAAAGGTATCGGGGGAAGAGGAGGAGGACTGAAAGCAGGAGCACAGCAGAGGAAAGGAAGGAGAGGAGATTGATCCGGAGGATGTAAATCCTCGCTGCTGTGCTTCTTTGTCCATCTTGTGAGGCATAAATAATAGATTGATGAGTCCTGATGAGAACATTAACACTGGATGAGCTGAATGATCGGACCGACTATAACGCTGCAATCACCCCATTGAATCACACACAACAGAAAGATGTGGAAACTTATTGATTCCAAATAAAGTCAGCGGCTCTTGATTCCTGGAGCAGGTGGGGGGAGGGGGGGGGGATCGATCGTTCCTCTCGTTTCTACTCGACTTCTTGTTTTATTTCAATCGAGGCATTTGTTTGGTCAGCCACTGGAGATTAAGACCTGTTGAAGCCACTGTTGGAGAAAGCCCAGAGACTGTTGGCTCACCATTAAACTTTAATCAGCCTCACTCGCTCTTATTAATAATATTCTTTCCCCTCTTTTTTAATGAAATTCTTTTTTTTTTACAATTCCCTAAGAAGGACTGAACGGATGGGGAAGAGGCTACGCCTTTCTCGTGGAGCAAAAAGGTTTCAATTGGGGCACTTTGATAATATCCCATGGTTGATGGATGAAATCAAATAGAATGACGAGTCTTTGATTTACGTCCTGAACATCTAACCCGCGCCTGTGTGGAACGTGCGGTGTGAATGACGGGCGTTTGGGATGAAGAGAGTCCGAGGCTACACTGATAATGATCACACAACCTGAAATAATTTACATTCACTGGCATCAGACGATTTTAAAGGAATTTCTGGATCACTCCCACTATTGTAATAACTCTTATATTTGTTGCTTTCACCATTATTTCTATTGGTTATGGTCCTGAACCAGGCGGCAACCTGCAAAGCTGCATTCTCTCTAGTGTCCACCAGGGGGCGACTCCTCTGGTTGTATAGAAGTCTATGAGAAAATGACTCTACTTCTCTCTTGATTTATTACCTCAGTAAACATTGTAAACATGAGTTTATGGTCTCAATCTCTAGTTTCAAGTCTTCTTCAACACAGCATGATGTTCATTTAGTACATTATGGTCCATTTAGAGTCACACAGACCATAAAGCAGGGGATGCTTTAGGGGCGGGGCTACACGGTGATTGACAGGTCGACACCACGGCGTTTTCCGTGTTTTTGTAGAAAAAACTCATAGTGTGTAACATTTAGAGAGATTTATTGGCAGAAATTAATTATGTATTAATTTGTCTATAATCAACTGAAAATAGGAATCCTGTTTTCATTTCCTCACAATGAGCCATTTATATAGATGAGTGGTTCCTCTGACAGCTACTACTGTAGCCCAGCAGAGACAAACCACACACTGGCTCTACAGGGTGTGTTTCTACATCGGATAGTTCTATACACCCCTTGGCACACGGCAGAAGTTTGAGTCGGTTGCAATCTGCAATCCTCCCACTAGATGTCGCTAGACCCGACACACTACACTTTAACCCCGTGTTTTCAGCTCATTCGATTTAATTGTGTCTAAAAATGTTTTGGCTGCCCTCTCGTGTCACTTGGGGCTCCACTAAACCAAGATGGAGGTGGAAACTGTAGTCCACAACCGATGGATGACGCTATGCTGACCAAGTTTACTTCTTATGTCTTGAACACATCAAAGTAATTACTGAGATCTGCAAACTTGAGGACTTTGCAACAGTGATAATTAGTAATATTAGACCAATATTTGAATATTTAAGTCTACATTTTTACTAAAACTACATGGTTGTGCTGCCTGTTTTAAGATTCTGTATAAGACAGCAACTGTACACTGACAGGCAGGGAGGCAGCATTAAGTATGTAGGATATGTATATTATAGTGTATTTAATATTAATAGCTTTATTAGCTTCATACATGCTGGCATATTCATGATGGTCATCTAATGGAATGGAGTGGGGGGGGGGGGGGGCTCTTGATGAAAGAAATGTCCACTTAAAAGGCGATTCCAGCATAAGTCCAGTTGTTTTTGCTCTTTTCAGGAGCAGATGTTTTTACATTTTATAACACATTCACAGATTCAGTAATTGGGAAGTTAAGATGAAGGAGGTTTACTTCATATTTCCTTTAGCTTGAGTAAGCAGATAGTGACTGAGAAGACGTTTCTAAACGGATGTTTTGAGATAGTTTTGCCCCCATTTACTTCAATTGGGACCGACTCAGGGTAGGTAATTAATATACAAATGTTCGCTCGGATGTTAAAGTATCCCCTTAACATTTCGCCATTTCCAGAAAACAAGCTCTGATTAACCCACTGTATGCACCACCTGCCGAGCAGAGAACAGCAGACGGACACATTCAGTGACTTACGGTGGAGAAAGTGAAACCAAACCTGAGCTCAAAGAAGAGTTCTGTTTGGACCGACATTCATCTGGTGGACAGAAACACATTCTAGCTGGATCTTAGAGTTGCGTCGTGTCTTGATGTGTAAATATCAATTGTTTGCTGGCAGCAGTTATAACGTGATAAAGCAGTGACAGCATTAAAGGTGTAGACTGAGGTAAGAGTGTGTTGGGGGGGGCTGGTGATGGTCGATGTTGAGAGTGATGGAGGAGCCACTCTCTCTCGCTGCCAGAGAGTCATAGCAGGCCGAGTGTCCTCTCTGATTAGCGGGCCGTCTCTGAGTGCACTAATGCACCTCGCTATTAGCATGTTCCTCCTGGTTGCCACGGGCAGCGCCTCGCCGCCGCCCCCTTTGACATGTCAGAGCGCATCTCAGTCACAGCGCGCCGTGGCCCGTGGGCCTCGCATCACTAAGAGAGAGAGGGTGTGTGGGTAAGAGCGGTAAGTGTGTCAGCGAGTGTGTTCCCGTCCTCGCTTGAGTTTTATCTCTTTGGAATGAGGACGTTTTATGGAGCGAGGCGGTTTCAGCAGGTTGTCACTTCTTCCAGGAGTAAGTTTAGGGTTAGGACTACAAGTCGGAGGGCTGAGGCTCGGGATACGTAAAGGTTTTAAGACTGAGTGTGGTGTGTGGATGGATGAGGGATGAGTGAGGGATGGATGAGGGATGAGTGAGGGATGGATGATGGGTGAGGGATGGATGAGGGATGAGTGAGGGATGGATGAGGGATGGGTGAGGGATGGATGATGGGTGAGGGATGGATGAGGGATGGATGAGGGATGGATGAGGGATGGGTGAGGGATGGATGAGGGATGGATGAGGGATGGACGAGGGATGGGTGAGGGATGGGTGAGGGATGGGTGAGGGATGGATGAGGGATGGGTGAGGGATGGATGAGGGATGGGTGAGGGATGGGTGAGGGATGGGTGAGGGATGGGTGAGGGATGGGTGAGGGATGGATGAGGGATGGGTGAGGGATGGGTGAGGGATGGGTGAGGGATGGGTGAGGGATGGACGAGGGATGGATGAGGGATGGGTGAGGGATGGGTGAGGGATGGGTGAGGGATGGGTGAGGGATGGATGAGGGATGAGTGAGGGATGGATGAGGGATGAGTGAGGGATGGATGAGGGATGAGTGAGGGATGGATGAGGGATGGGTGAGGGATGGATGAGGGATGAGTGAGGGATGGATGAGGGATGAGTGAGGGATGGGTGAGGGATGGGTGAGGGATGGGTGAGGGATGGATGAGGGATGAGTGAGGGATGGATGAGGGATGAGTGAGGGATGGGTGAGGGATGGGTGAGGGATGGATGAGGGATGAGTGAGGGATGGGTGAGGGATGGGTGAGGGATGGGTGAGGGATGGGTGAGGGATGGGTGAGGGATGGACGAGGGATGGATGAGGGATGGGTGAGGGATGGGTGAGGGATGGGTGAGGGATGGGTGAGGGATGGATGAGGGATGAGTGAGGGATGGATGAGGGATGAGTGAGGGATGGATGAGGGATGAGTGAGGGATGAGTGAGGGATAGATGAGGGATGAGTGAGGGATGGATGATGGGTGAGGGATGGATGAGGGATGAGTGAGGGATAGATGAGGGATGAGTGAGGGATGGATGATGGGTGAGGGATGGATGAGGGATGAGTGAGGGATGGATGAGGGATGAGTGAGGGATGGATGATGGGTGAGGGATGGATGAGGGATGAGTGAGGGATGGATGAGGGATGGGTGAGGGATGGATGATGGGTGAGGGATGGATGAGGGATGGATGAGGGATGGATGAGGGATGGGTGAGGGATGGATGAGGGATGGACGAGGGATGGGTGAGGGATGGATGAGGGATGGATGAGGGATGGGTGAGGGATGGATGATGGGTGAGGGATGGATGAGGGATGAGTGAGGGATGAGTGAGGGATGGATGAGGGATGGGTGAGGGATGGATGATGGGTGAGGGATGGATGAGGGATGAGTGAGGGATAGATGAGGGATGAGTGAGGGATGGATGATGGGTGAGGGATGGATGAGGGATGAGTGAGGGATGGATGAGGGATGGGTGAGGGATGGATGATGGGTGAGGGATGGATGAGGGATGGATGAGGGATGGATGAGGGATGGGTGAGGGATGGATGAGGGATGGACGAGGGATGGGTGAGGGATGGATGAGGGATGGGTGAGGGATGGGTGAGGGATGGATGAGGGATGAGTGAGGGATGGATGAGGGATGAGTGAGGGATGGATGAGGGATGAGTGAGGGATGGATGAGGGATGGATGAGGGATGAGTGAGGGATGGATGAGGGATGAGTGAGGGATGGATGAGGGATGAGTGAGGGATGGATGATGGGTGAGGGATGGATGAGGGATGAGTGAGGGATGGATGAGGGATGGGTGAGGGATGGATGAGGGATGGATGAGGGATGGGTGAGGGATGGGTGAGGCACAAGAGGAAGAGAAACAAAAGACAGAGAATTTAGTAAGAACAAATAAAAGCCGTTAGAAAGAGTTGTTTTGTGGGTTCTTAATCTCCAGTCCTTCAAAAGGGTCTCCAGAGATTAACTTTAGTTCTTTCATAAAGTTTGGGGATTACAAGAGGCAACAGTGCGGCAGAGCCTAAAATATTCCCTCTTTTGTCCCAAATAGTGAGTTGCAAAAACATTACATTTTACTTGATGCATCTTTGTTTCGACCATCTATCAAATCCACACACAGTGATTCTCATTCTGCTCTCATGATGATCTCTGGGATTCTCCTAATAGCACCAACATCCAACCTTCGAACTTTACCAGCAAATCACCACGAGGAACGTATTTATTCCTCCACTCTATGAAGCTATGCAGCATTTATATTGTCCGAGAATTCTATAGAGTTTAATTAGCCTCAAAATCGGTGCACATAAAAAAACATGCGCATGTGTCATACGAGTGCACAGAGCAGTGTGAGCGAGTGGAAAGGCTTATGGGTAAGCGGCATGGTGGCGTCTATTAAAACGTGCATGATTCTACCGTATTATCTGAGCCTTGGTCAGTGCTGCTCAAAACCCAAAATATACTAAAGTTTAACCGGAGCAGCCGAACTCAGAACTCCTGGGAAAACTGTGATTAATATCGCGAGCGACGAGATTTTATTGACTGTACCTAAAAATTGTTAAATTGTAAAAAGTTTTATGTCGGATTTTTGTTGGTCACGTCTTTAATGCCTCTTAAGAGTAATTGGAAAAAAACAAAACAAATAGACAGTTTACAGAAAAGATGGAGAAAGAAAGAGACAGAAACAGAGACCTCAACAGCAGTAAGGCTGGCTGGCCGGTGGAGCTTGATCAATCATGGACAGATAGACGAAGGCATGGCAGGGAGAGGAGGAGAGGTATGAAGGAAAAGGACGCCTGGAGGAGGGAGCGAGCCCTTCGCCAGTCCGAGCAGCGGTCTGTCTGCCTAAAGAGCTTTGTTAGCATATTAACTGACGTCTCCAGATGGCCTTGTCGAAAAAGCAGAGCACGGGAGGATTGATGGAGAGAGGAGAAAGGCCTGAGTGGAGAGCAGTGCAGCATGAAAGGCCTGAGAGAAGGAGTGCAGGGCCGGGGAGGCAGGCGATCAGCGAGAAACAGCAGAGAATAAAAATACCCTGAACTTTTCTCAACAACAGCTCCGAAACCCCTCCATCCAACACTCTCTCTCTCCCCTCCATCCCGTCCTCCCCTTCTCGTACTCCCACCTCCTATTATTTTTCTCCCATGTTACTTTCTTCTGGAAATCGCCCCGAGGCGATGCAGTCTCCTGGGTGGCTCACCCCCGAAGCGGAGCCCTTGTTCCTCGCACGCTTGTAATAATTTGAGCTTGCTGAAAGAACCGAGGCTTTTAGAGGGATCAACCCGCACACCGCCTCCTCCTCCTCCTCCTCCTCTGCATCCGAGGCGTCAGGCCTTCTCCCACGCCACCGCTGCTCCACGCGCCTCCACGTGCCGTCTCCCCTCGACCCCCTTCCTCAGCATCCCTGGACCAAACCCCCCCCCCCAGCGGGCTCCATCCCTCCTGACCGGCCCTCTATCCTCTCTTCCCACAGCTCCCATTCAGAAATGCAGCAGCTGCAGCCAGCTGACCTGAAGAAAACCTGAGAGACGAGACAAAGAGAATGAGGGAATTGTTTGTGCTATTCTTGCCCGAAAAGAGAAATGTGGCAAGAAGGAGGAGAAGGAGAAGGAGAAGAAGAAGAAGAAGAAGAAGAAGAAGAAGAAGAAGAAGAAGGAGAAGAAGAGAGAGAGAGAGGCTTAACACAAAGAAACACACTGGGGGACTCCTTGATGATGAGAATGAATGATGAGATGGCAAGTGATGAGGTTGATTAGTGAAAGCAACATATTGGCCATCAGTCCCTGCAGCGGGCGAATGTTGGCAAAAACCTGAGCGGTCAGCTCTGAAAGTCAGAATAGCAGCAAAAAATGTTTTACAGCCCGAGAGTCCGAAAGCTGGCAGGAGACAGACGTAAATCCTAAAAAACCCCGGCACACGAAACACTGTGAGAGCTTAACCATCGGGAAGCGAGAATGGAGAGCTTGAACATGAGGAAGCGGCTCAGGACTAATAGGACTGGAGGGTGACAACGAGGGACAGGTGACAACAATCAGGGAGGTGCACAGGTGTGACAACACACAAGGGAAGTGACATTGTTCTGCAACCAAAGAGGAGGTGAGTACCGAAATGAAGCAGGAAACATTAAACACAAATAAATAACATTAAACAAGACAAAACATAAAAGTTACTCCTCATTTTTCCCACGAAAGTCCAGCAACACGTGTCAAGTCCTGCGTATACGTGAAAACAGTCTTTTCAGAATCAACTTCCATCTTCAGAGGAAACAACTTAATCAGGTTTAGGCAACAAAAGTACGTAGTTGGTTTAGAAACGACTTAGTTAGGTTGAGGAATGATCGTCGTTTGAGTTAAACTAACTACAGAAGTGCCGTTACTGAAGTACGCAAGTTATGTGACAAATACATCAACGCTGACTTCTCGTCTTCTTCGGACTTCTTCAAACAGCGGCCTCCTGACTAAAGAAGTGTTGCTGTTGAAAGCTGAGTCTGGCTCTGTTGGGCCTTGATGGTGACCTCTCACTCTATTTATTCCAGACATACTGGTTACTGAACTAAACTTGTTTCTTCCTTGGAAAAAAAGACCTAATTTCACTTTGTGCTTTTCTATTATGCGAGCACTGTTTATTGGAATGGAAATGTAATTTTCTGAAGCAAATGGCAAGATGTGAGGAAGAGGAGGAGGAGGAGGAGGAGCTGATCCTGGACCTGAGCGGGGGGGATGTCTCCGCAGCGTAAAGAAAGACACAACAGGAGCTTTAATGGACAGATCGGCCAGCATCACCTCAGCCTCAGTGCACTGAGGAATGTGAGTGTGTGTACCTGTGTGTATGTCATACACACCTGTATTGATCGTAGCTCAGGGGTTTGCGATGCACACAGAGAAAAGCCGCCCAAACAGACACACACCTGCATTTACACATAGGTGGCAGGTGCAGCGAGCTCCTCTGTCCTGCCATCCACCGCTGGCAGATCTTTTATTTAGCCGCGGCAGCGAGCGGCTCCTCCTCATGAATTATGCAGCCGCGGGCCCCTGTAACAAGCTCCAGGCCGACTCTACACCTTGTGTGTGGCTTAAAATATAGATAAAAGCTGAACAGCCAGCTACAAACAGTCTTTTTTTCTCTTTTCTTTTCTTCAAGACAGAAGCCGGCTGGCCGAGGAGAGAGTCCACGGCAATTAGGTGAAGGCTGCGGTGCTGCGAGTCGGGATCCGTCCAGCTGTTGAAGCACAAGAGGAAGAGAATAGAAGAGCACAGCAAAGCCAAACACTGGAACTCAGCTGAACTTATTAAAGCACAACAGAGGCGAGCAGCGCGGGGCGATGCACACCAAAGCAAGAACAACAAACACCAGCCGGACTGCTTGCATCCGCGTGCTATACGGTCGTGTCCACAAAACAAGACACAACCGTATGATCCGTACACCCATCCACAAAACACAACCGTATGATCCGTACACCCATCCACAAGACACAACCGTATGATCCGTACACCCATCCACAAGACACAACCGTATGATCCGTACACCTATCCACAAAACACAACCGCATGATCCGTACACCCATCCACAAAACACGACCGTACGATCCGTACACCCATCCACAAGACACGACCGTATGATCCGTACACCCATCCACAAAACACAACCGCATGATCCGTACACCCATCCACAAAACACAACCGCATGATCCGTACACCCATCCACAAAACACAACCGCATGATCCGTACACCCATCCACAAAACACAACCGCATGATCCGTACACCCATCCACAAGACACGACCGTATGATCCGTACACCCATCCACAAGACACGACCGTATGATCCGTACACCCATCCACAAGACACGACCGTATGATCCGTACACCGATCCACAAAACACGACCGTATGATCCGTACACCCATCCACAAAACACGACCGTATGATCCGTACACCCATCCACAAAACACGACCGTATGATCCGTACACCCATCCACAAGACACAACCGTATGATCCGTACACCCATCCACAAGACACAACCGTATGATCCGTACACCTATCCACAAAACACAACCGTATGATCCGTACACCCATCCACAAGACACAACCGTATGATCCGTACACCCATCCACAAGACACAACCGTATGATCCGTACACCTATCCACAAAACACAACCGTATGATCCGTACACCCATCCACAAGACACAACCGTATGATCCGTACACCTATCCACAAAACACAACCGTATGATCCGTACACCCATCCACAAGACACAACCGTATGATCCGTACACCCATCCACAAGACACAACCGTATGATCCGTACACCCATCCACAAGACACAACCGTATGATCCGTACACCTATCCACAAAACACGACCGTATGATCCGTACACCCATCCACAAAACACGACCGTATGATCCGTACACCCATCCACAAGACACAACCGTATGATCCGTACACCCATCCACAAAACACAACCGTATGATCCGTACACCCATCCACAAGACACAACCGTATGATCCGTACACCCATCCACAAGACACAACCGTATGATCCGTACACCTATCCACAAAACACAACCGTATGATCCGTACACCCATCCACAAGACACAACCGTATGATCCGTACACCTATCCACAAAACACAACCGTATGATCCGTACACCCATCCACAAGACACAACCGTATGATCCGTACACCCATCCACAAGACACAACCGTATGATCCGTACACCTATCCACAAAACACAACCGTATGATCCGTACACCTATCCACAAAACACAACCGCATGATCCGTACACCCATCCACAAAACACGACCGTACGATCCGTACACCCATCCACAAGACACGACCGTATGATCCGTACACCCATCCACAAAACACAACCGCATGATCCGTACACCCATCCACAAAACACAACCGCATGATCCGTACACCCATCCACAAGACACGACCGTATGATCCGTACACCCATCCACAAGACACGACCGTATGATCCGTACACCCATCCACAAGACACGACCGTATGATCCGTACACCGATCCACAAAACACGACCGTATGATCCGTACACCCATCCACAAAACACGACCGTATGATCCGTACACCCATCCACAAGACACAACCGTATGATCCGTACACCCATCCACAAGACACAACCGTATGATCCGTACACCCATCCACAAAACACTAACCTCAAACAAACAACACTCTTTCGCCCAGGAGACCACTGTCCACTGTGTTTCACAGTTCTGCTAAAGGTGACGACACTAATGTGATGCTTTATGAGAAGTGGAGTTCTTGTGTTACGAGAGCAAAGTCTTCCATGTGGACTTTGATTAAAACACAGCAGCAGCAACGACTAAGTACACAAAAGTACCACATGTTGTAGAATAAACACAGTCCACCTGTCGTTTGTGACAGTACTGTTTCTGTGAGGGTCAACGGCGATCTTTTCCGAATAGTCACTCAACAGTTTTGTTGCCTAAACATAACAAAGTTGTTTCCTGTGAAGACAGAAGTTGATCTGTACATGTATGCATGTAACGAGTAATGCTGGACTTTCGAAAGAAAACTCACTAAAAATGAGGAATAACTGCGTGAAATATTGAACCGTCTGTATGATACGTTGGATTAAGACATGGACCCTTTAAGAGTTAATGTGAGCCGTGGGGACCTTCCGTCTAATAAAGCTGGTTATTCTCACCTAATTCTCACGTGAATGAACGACAGCTTGTTTATCATTCACCCATTGTAATCGGCATCTTAATTATTAAAAGTAAAACCTGGACATGAAACAGATTCTCAACACATGAAACACCACATAGCTGTGAGAGCTCCACTGTGGGCTTATGAATTGTTTAGAAAGCTCCTATAATCTCCTCATATACTCTTTGTAATGGTGTCCCGGTTCTTTGCACAGGGAAAAATATGTGAATGTCACCGTGAATTCAACAGTGAGTATGATATCATACAACAGAGAGTTCTGTATTCATGGCTCCATTAATGAATCATAGCCTCCCCTAGACTTTATACTCCAGACATGCCCTCTTTGAATATGTCATAAGCTCTTATTCTTTTTTAATGAGCCAGCGAATCACGGCCAAACACAAATCTATAAACTCATGTGAACATTTCAGCAGCGGGGGAGGGGCGTGGCCTGCGGAGGTGGGGGAGGGGCGTGGCCTGCAGAGGTGGCATGCAGGAAACCTGTGTGTTGTACAGAGAGTTTACTGAGGGGAGAAAATACCCCGTCCTCTCCAAGTTACATTATTTATACTTTATACCCAGAAGGCTCTTTAAGCAAGTCAGAGCCTCTGTTCACATCACTTTCGCAGGAAGTATCACAGCAGAGATGGACTGAAGCGTCTCCTCACATCTGGGTGAAGGTCAGAGCAGGAGGCGACCTGCTGGTGTGAAAAGTGAAGTCAAAGCTTCATGTGTTAAAGCTGCATTCTCTCTAGTGTCCACCAGGGGGCGACGCCTCTGGTTGTATAGAAGTCTATGAGAACATGAGTACTTTTACCTGTAATGTTAATCACACCGCTGCAAAGGTCTCTGAGCTCAACACAGAGGGCACATAACAGCAGAAAGAAAAGGACAAATCGAAATGCAACAAAAGGTCATCAGTCCGATATTAAATGTCCAAGAAACTGTTTTCAAAATTGGGACAAAGAAGACAATATATATATACACATATATATATGTATATGTATATGAACAAGGAAAGTGCATTTAACGTAGGTCTAATATACTTTTAGAGACTTTCATGAAGCTTTTCCAAAGTCAAGGAGCAAAAAGCAAAACATTCCCTTTTGCATCAAAACTCCGGCACATCCACAGCTCACCACACATCCAGACTGAGAAGTCGGGTTCAGCGTCACCGCGCGTTATTCTCTTTCCTGTGTCTCGACTGCGAAGCCACTTCACAGACGAACCATCTCCGACTCACTGTGGTCGGCGTTAGCTCGGTAATCAACGCCCGGAGTCCGTTCACCGCTCGTCTCCTTCAGATGGATAAATAATGCACAGCTCGGCAATTAAAACACACACAGATCTGATGCCCGTGTCACTAATTTATTGATTAACACTCAGCGCTTTGAGATGACGGGGTTAAATGTCAATCAGATGATCTGAGTCGCACTTCACTTGGAGTTATTCATTCCTCCGGCCGGCGGAAATAATACAATTTCCCCTCTGATGGCTCTATGTATTATTAACTGTTATGCTAAGTTGTGTTGGACCGCTTTCGGGAGACGCTGAGGTCATTCTCGATTAGCCGGAGTCGTAGAGGAGACGAAGTGAACATAGCGACTTTTTGATGAAGGCGGCCACGGAAAACTCAAAAGCCTCATGAGGACGACGGCCTGTTGTCTTCTTCAGTCTGTCCTCTGATGTCCACGTCTCATCCAAACTTTAATCCGTTCAACAGGTTGTCTGGAGGATCAAGGGGAAGACACTGAGACGAGAAGAAACATCTCAGACTTGAGATCGTCCTGAGAACAGATTATCAGATTACAGACGTCCCCTTTAGGAATCACATCACAGAAACATCTAAAGACAGCGTCACCTCAACAGCTGAACAAACTAATACGTTTGATTGAATCCTGCTCGTTGTGAAGAGATATTTAAATCTGAGGCCTTTACTTTGTAGTCTTTAAATCTGAGGCCTTTACTTTGTAGTGTTTAAATCTGAGGCCTTTACTTTGTAGTCTTTAAATCTGAGGCCTTTACTTTGTAGTCTTTAAATCTGAGGCTTTTACTTTGTAGTGTTTCGTCAGCTTTAAGAAGAAGAAGAAAAGCTGGAAACATGAGTTAGAGACACAGGAACCGAACTTACTCTTCTAATTAATGTTTAAAGTTTAACAAATAACATTAATTTTTTATCCATTCACAAACTGTCCTTTTTTTGTCCCTCAAAATGGGACCACATGACGTGAAAAATGAAAGTTAGGTTTTGGCAACAAAAGCACGAACATCTGGAACGTAGTCGGGTTCAGGACAACGTGACAAAAACCGGTCTTCTGGTTGAACCTCCCGTTTGGTGGACCCCTCCACTAATAGTCGTCTTTTTGGATTTTAAGTACTTTTTCACTGTTTAATACCATGTCACTCATTACCAACAGTATGACTAAATATCATTCATTTAAAAAATGGACCAATCCAGCGTGAGGGTTCCAGGCGACAGCGTTGAGTTCTTCTTCCTGTCAGAAAGCAAACAGAACGATGGATCCTCGTCTCACTTTGAACTCATTTCCTTCTCCGGCTCACAATCGACAAAACTGACTGACTCTTCCTCTTTGGTTTTACACATCTTCTTCTTCTTCTTCTTCTTCTTCTTCTTCTTCTTCTCTTTTTCCTCCACTTCCCTCGTGTCTTTGAATCTCTCCTCTTCTTCTCATCAAAGCCGTCTGTTTCCGTCTCCGTGTTTAAATCTCTGTGCTGGCTTTTATATCTTCTTTCTATTTATGTCTTAATGTTTACTTAAAATTTACTTCAACATTTAATGTTTTTCTAACAGTAAAATAAAAATGAAAAAGAGTCCAGATGTGGAGCTTCACCAGAGGGACCTTGAGGACCCGGTCTGTGACAAGGGGGCCTGGATGCGCAGCTCTCCCACAGGGCCCAGCAGACAGACCCGATCAGCAGGCAGCGTCCACTCTGTTGGCCCTCAGCAAGGCCTGCTGGGACACGAGACGGAGGCAGGCATGTGCTGTGCTGTGTGTGTGTGTGTGTGTGTGGTGAATTGGCACACATGGAAACCACATCTGTCTTCCCTTCTGCACCAAATGCCCTGCTCCCTCAAGCACACACACACACACACACACACACACACACACACACTCAGCATCTTTCGTCTTTGTTGAGCCGTCTTCACCAGCACAGATGTTGGAGTTGTTGAGAAGCCAGTGAGGCTTCAACCTCCCTGTCACTCATCTCAACCCACATCCTGGGACACAAAACACACACACACACTCACACACACACACACACACACACACACAATACTCCTGTCTGATACTTGACTTCAGTATGTCTGTACTTTTAACTGGTGTACATTTGAACCTGCTGCATCTTTCTGATTGTGCATTGTGTATTGGTGTATTGACTTTAATACAGTAACTCACTGGGCCTCACTCACCAATATCTCGTTGAACACAGTCTCACAGCAGCTGGTGAAATAGTCGAAGCGATCCATTTGTTTCGTGTACAGGGACACAAACTATCCACTTTCATCTTCTCATCGACTTCGATACAACCAGAGGAGTCGCCCCCTGGTGGACACTAGAGAGAACGCAGCTTTAACACATGAAGCTTTGACTTCAGTCGTCAGAACCGGTTACGTCATAAATGAAAGTCAGGTTTAGTCAACAAAACCACTTAATTAGGTTTACAAAAAACATTAACGAACAAAACCACAACGTAATGCTGAACACCGGTCTCATTGTTGAACGTCCTGTGTTGTATGGACCCATCCAGTTTCCTCCCTTCCCACTATAAGTGCTCATTTTAATATTTACTGCTACGCTAGTAGCTGTGACCGTTGCATAGTCACATGAGTACCTTTAATGAGTGTGTCCTCCATGAACAGACATCCCGATAGACTTTCCATCGGCGCTGTTTTCATCCATGTGCACAAAACCAATAGCTAGTGTTTGGTGACTTCTATCCGTGGGCTGCAGGACACTGGGCTGATGTGCATGGTTGGTGGCTCCTGGACATTGAAGTGTTAACATGTATGTTTGGAAAGATTGCGAGTCGCTTTGGACAAAAGCATCGCCGATCTCAGCAGTGACTTTGGTGCGAGCCACATTGTTACACTGAGATGAACAAAACTGTGAATATTACTTTTGGTGAAGGATTTGAGTACTTCTTCACCTCTGACTCACCGTGTTTCTGCTTCCTCCTTCTCATTCAACACACACACACACACACACACACACACACACACACACAGCCACCCAGAACAATCTTTAATTTCCATTTCTGATTCCTGACCTCTGGTAATTGGCGAGCCGGCTCACTGACGGCTGCCCGAGCGCGAAAAAACCACGCAGGGCTGCCTGTCACCTGCAGCGACGCGGGTCCAGCGGTGAATTATTAATGCTGTAATATCATTATGTAGGCACTGCTTGTCATAACAATCTAGCCTGGTGGAGGGAAACTCAATCCGCCGCCCCTGCCCCCTGCGCAGACAATGCTTTTTAATTATTGATACGGACTAATTGACTACAGGATTCGCGGGGCACAGTTACTTTTGTTCCTCTCACAGCTCGCTCGGCTCCTTCAAGAAACAATGTTATTCGGAGGCCAGCCCTCCCCGATGCCCCCGTGTCAGCAAATTAGCCGGGAGGACGACCCCGCTCGCCGCTCTCTCACCTCCTCCTTCCTCCTCATTCTACCTTCTTTCTTTTTTTCCCTCCTTTCACTCAGAATTTAAGATTCTCCTCTTCCTCTCCTCACCTCGAACATCGGACACCGGTTAATTAAAACGGGACAAGGAGGCAGACGGGTGGCCTCGGACGTGGCAGCGCATCGGTATTCACGGTGCATCTTCGTGCCGCCGCCTCAGCACCAGGTTGTTTCAGCAAAGACTGCCTGCTGATGGAGAGAAGAGGACGGAGGTGAAGAGATGGCTGAGGGTTAATAGAGTTTAATTAGGGGTCGGTGTGATGGTCTGAGGGGCCAGCTTCACTGCTTCACTGCTTCACTGCTTCACTGCTTCACAGCTTCACTGCTTCACTGCTGTCACCGTTCATTACCATCGAAGGTCCCAACCGTTAGCATGTGTTCTCACCCTCAATGATGAGGTCACAAAAGCCCGAATTACTTCCGACTCATATGAACAGTATTGAGCCCGGCCTTTTATAATTATATGCTACTATACTATAATAGTACTATAATACTCTAAACTAAGCAACCAATCTACTTCCTGTTCACACCGGCACCTGCCTGCCCAGTGTGCGTGAATCGGAAATCGTTAGAGAACGATGCTGAGACGCCGTGTGGACCGAGATGGTTTGAATAGAAACGCAGCGCTGTGAATGGTCGAGGAAATCTAAGCTGCTTTGCTCAACATTTGGCCGTTTTTCGAAACATTGTGAAAACAAAATTCGTTTAAAAAAAGATATTTTCATGATAAAAAACACAGAAGCAAATGTCAGTAAACATCTTTGGATCCATTCACTCATTCATATTCACTCATATTATTCACTCATTCAATTTGAGAACTGTTAAAGAACTGTAGAAGAAGAAGAAGAAGAAGAAGAAGAAGAAGAAGAAGAAGAAGCTGTGAACCATGTGTTTTCATTGTTCTTCAATGTCCGCTCGTGTTGGTCTTGTTTTATGCCGTCTGGAGAAGAAGACTTCATGAATACTGTCTACATCCAGAAAGACATGCGAGTTAAATGTTTCCTGCATCAGAACGTTTGGTTTCCATATCACATTTTGAGAATCATCACTTTCTCCACAAAGACACGTTTGTATTTG
>JAFEUB010000298.1:507500-550000 GCA_024529925.1 Ophthalmolycus amberensis | reverse complement strand
CTAATAATAACAGCAGTGGAGATAATAGAATTTAAAAAAACGTGTAACTTCTGTCAATAACAAATAGGAAGGCTGGACAGATTGTGAGTAAATGTGTTTGAGTTTGATGTTCCAGAGTAAAGACGTCAGCTTCATATTGGACCTGTGATTCTTCATCTGCAGTTCAAACATTTAGACTCGATCCCTGAACGGTGCGGTGCTGTTTGGATGAGAAGGTTGGTCCAATGAACAACGGGTGCTTTCCCGCTTCAATCTGCATCTCCAATGCAGAACTATAGATCCACACTATAGATCCATCACGACCGATTCACCTTCTCTTAACATAATGTTTGCTGCACGGCGCTCGCAGACATGATGCATCCTCACCACTGCGTGCATATTGCATCACGCCTACATGTGTTCTCAGGGAATATCTCTTCTATGCATTCATACAAAATCCTCTGGAGTTTCTGCTGCAGCGCGGCACGATGAGTGATGAAGACGCAGGATGAAGACACAGCTCGGGCAAACACAACGAGGATCAGCGATGGTTCTGTCATTTACTGTCAACGGTGAAGGAATCCTCGTCAGGCGGAGGGACTCGTGCCCTGAGGCAAGAAGAGATCAGGGGACGAGACAGGATTGAGACGATCCTGTTCCCCAGAGGATGAACCCTGATGACTTTGGTGGTCCTTGTCGTTTCCTCTACGGCTTCTGTTCTTCTTTACAATCAGTCCAAGAGAACCTAGCGCGGCTGTCGACTCGAGCCCAGTCTGCTTCACAGCTCACATATCAGATGATCTGTTGCTGTTGAATAGGACCAACTGTCTTTTGCACTTTCTTTAAGTTGTTTTCAGCTTGTTTGGACGCATAGAAAACCGAAAGAAATGAACGCAAACATGGCAATTGTGAGCGATTTCTTTATTGTATATTTTTGGACGAGAAAAAAATGAAACTTGATATAATCGCTATGATTGGCTGGACTGCGTTCAAAGGGCGGGACTTAGGGAAGGGTCAAAAAACAATGACCAGAGCGCCACCTAACCTAAAACACACGCTGACTCCCTCCATGGAAAGAGTTGCATTGCGTGGCGGCGGGTGAGGAAGCAGGCGGGGCGGGTGAGTTAGTGTGTGGGTGTGTTGTGAGAGGGGATTTGGGGGGGGGGGGAGTGCAGAGGGAGTGTGGAGGGGGGGTGGACGTTGGGAGGGTGTTTCCCCAGCGGGACGCATTAACAAGCCCATCCAGTTAAATGTAGCCCCTGCATTACCTAATGTACCGGCCCTTCTCCAGCAGTGTAGGAGACAGCAGCATCCATTATTGATCAGGTGGAGCTACGCCTCTGAAGCTGGAAGCCTGGTGGAGGGAGAGAGATGGAGATGGAGAAAGGGGAGGGATGGTGGGGGGGGGAGATAAGTTGAAGAGATGATTATTAGGACTTTTGCTCTCGTCTCCCCCGAATCCTCTCACTCCCCGTCTCTCTCTCTGTCCGACTCTCTTCCCTCTCATGGATGATTTGTAAAGCGTCAATCACGTCTCGTGCCCCCCCCCGTCGCTCACGTTGTCGTCGGCATCCACGTCGTTCCCGGCCCGTGTTTCCTTTATTAAGCCCCGATCGTTCAGCCGTCCTCCGCTCCATCATCCACTCCCCCCCCCCCCCCCCCGGTGAGCTCGGCTGAGGGGGAGAATTTGTATTTCACAGGGAGTCATTGGAGATTTGATTCTGTTTTTTTATGCTCATGTTTGTGGAGAGGGGGAGTTTGGGGGTTTCTTATTTCTCTCTCTCTTCCCTGTTTGTGTTTCTGTCTCCGGGATTCTGTGGCTTCTTATTAAACACACATTGCCATTCAAGCCAAGAGCTGAAAATCAGCATGAGCCTGAGATCTGTGGCTTTGCCATCAGCTCGATGGTTCTCTGGATAGATTTCATATCTGACTTCTGGCCGTATCTGAATTACACTCGATACGTCTTCACAACCACGACACCGATCTCTTTGGCAACGAAAGCTGAACTTCTTTTAAGACGTATGTTGTGTTCAGGTTTTGGTTTGCTTTGTAAAGTTTTGTTCTGACCTGCTCAACAAGCAGCTGTTGTCTCTTCGATCGTCTCTGATCAGAGTTATCGCTATGATCAACATGGAGCTGTTAGTTCTGTGGTGTGCAGCGAGTTATTGTCCACAGATCCTGAGTTTGACCGATTCACCGCCAACATGAACCACAAAAAGGTTTCTGAATCTGACATCCTGCGCTTTTTTACCCCATTCACCTGTAGAAACAAAATACATTATATTGCTGTTAAAGTTCTTTAACTCTCCCCATTGATGTCTGCATCAAGGAACACATTTGAATCCTATTCATAGCGTTCAAGCTCTGATTTCTAAGTGATCTGATTGGTTACAGGTGTAAACAGCTTGGTTTACCACCAAAACCAAAACCACCAACAGTTTGGTTTCAGCACTAAAACCACTGCTATAGAACCAGAACACGTCGTCGGACAAAAGTCGTTGTTTTGGATCTAAATGAACTACGTCACTTCCTCTGACTGTTGCTTACAGTGTTCAGTTAGATGTTCAAACTAACACACAATGTTTCGACCAACGTCTGATCGTAACCTATGACGACCTGAGAGCTGGTCGTGTTGGTGTTCTGTATTCTGTAATTCTTCGTGTGTGTGTGTGTTACTGAGCCTCCTTGTTTTCACATGTCTGTGTCAATTACTCCTGTTTTCTACAGCTCGTGTGTGTGTCTTCATTATGAAGTGTGTGTGTGTGTGTGTGTGTGTGTGTCTTCATTATGAAGTGTGTGTGTGTGTGTGTGTGTGTGTGTGTGTGTGTGTGTGTGTGTGTGTGTGTGTGTGTGTGTGTGAACTAGAGTCGACTGAGGGGGAGACTGAATTATTGATGCCGTTTCAGTGCAGAATTGTGTGACAGTTGGCTTTAACTTCCCATTTAGCTGCAATAGGCAGAGACAACAGTGTGCTAACTAATCAATACAACACAGTGTGGCGATACACACTGCTGCTGGTAGAGAACACGACACACACACACACACACACACACACATTACACTGAGCAGCCTTCTCTGACACACATGCACGAGTAACAAAGGAATCAAACACAGAGACGCACACTGTAAGAACATTCTCACATGAAGTCTTTCCATAACAAGAGAAATCTAAACCAGACGTGTCTTCTTCCTCTTCTGCTCACACAGGCGTTCGTCATCTTGGCACGTGCACAAGAGGACTTGATTGACATTTCCTCTCACCTGTGCCTGAAGTCACTCCTTTGTTCACTCGTTCACTAGAATGGAAAGGCACAGGTGTAAATCATGACGTTAACGAAGGCTTCGCTCTCATGCAAGAGCCAAAGAACGAGCTGCAGCCAAACTGACCAAAGGACCGTCATCACTGCGTCCTCATCATTTCACATTATGAAGGGGAAAGCTTCAACTAGAAGGCAACGTCAAGTATATTTGCCTGTATTTAATTCAAATAATACATGCTGTCATTTAGTAAAGCCTGTTGTGGGTGTGAATTGATGTTAGAATGAAGAATGAAACATCAGTTATTCACCGTCAGCCCTGGTTTTTGTGCGTCTGAGAACTGGACATTTCATCAGGAAGATTCCGACCTCCGGTCTGGAAAGCAGCATCATGAGGCCTGTTACAGACCATCATTTCCACTCATAATGTGTATATAGGAGTGAGTTCAGCCTTTCATCAGTCTGTTGGGCTCGTTATGTAGTTGAGGATGATTTTCAATAAACAAATAAAATAAAATAAACATTTATAAATACAAGGGAGGACAAAATATAAGCATTCGATTATCGTCTGCCGAACCGTTTCCTTCGTCTTTAAGTTGGTCAACTGTTCCGTGTTAAAGTGCAACTCCAGAAATATGAGTACAGGACTTTCTACTTGTAATGTATGTTTAAATTGTGGTGGAGCAACTTTTACTTCAGTAAAATGGTCCGAATACTTGGATCAACCAGAGGTTACTTATACTGTATAAATTGCTCTTCTTTTGTATCCCCTCCCCCCTCCCCCTCCCTCCTCCCTCCTCCCTCCTCCCTCCTCCCTCCTCCCTCCTCCCTCCTCTCGTCTCTGTATTGATCTCCTCCTGAAGTCGGATGATGATCGGAGCCGCTACGCCTCAAAGAACAATTAATTGTGCATGTGATCGATGTTGATCCAGAAGTCGATAGACACTCTCTCCTCTCTCGTCTCTTTGAGTCGATCAGTGTTTGTGTGCAGTAGAATGAGAGCGTTGTGCTTTTACCACCATCGTTTTCTGCACGTCTGTTTCTACGTCACCTTTCTTGGTTGTTTTGTTCATGAGACTCGTGACTGCGTCCAACTTCTATTCTTTGCTTTATTTCTTTGTGAATGTGTTAAAGGCGGAGTTTCCCCTGTGTGCATATTTCACACGGAGAAGTTTTGCATTTTTAGTTTCTGCAAGTCACAGATCCGTGAAATGTTTACATTTCTGAACCCAAATACGTTTCATACCTAAGCTTCCTATCTGGTAAACACACAACACGTTGTGAAACGATAGGTTAGGATTAAGCAACAAAACTACGTGGTTATGGTTCGAAAAAAAGATCATAGTTTGTCTTCAGATAATAATGTAAAAACATAACTAGCATGAAAAAAACTGCCTTTGTGGAGTTTCTTACGTAACAAACGTAAAGTTTACTTTTGGTTTCACACGGGACACTAACAGTGGTCTCCTGAGTGAAAGTCTTGTGTTTGTTTGAGCCAACCATCAAGAATAAATCTCAACCAGAGTAAACATTGGCTGTCATATCAACATACGTGTATTTCAGCCATCTTTAGGTTCAGGCAACAAAACAACTTGCTTAGATTTTAAAAAAGATCTCGTTTCGTGTTAAAATAACAAACACCGGCCTCCTGAGTCCGTACTAGGACTTTGTAATATAAATAATTAGTTATAAACATATTTGTGATGTAAAAGATGAAATGTTATCAGACCTGCTGAACTGCTGCTCTCATTCAGAATATGACGTTCAACTGGTTGACCTGCTGTTGCGTTTCCTTTCCTCTTCCAGCTCAGTTGGAACAAAGCAGATCAAGACAAAATCGAACTCATTCAAGAATCCACAACATGTTCCTGCTACAGCTGATCTTGTGCACAAACACACACAAACACACACAAACACTCAGATACAATGGTGGACACACGTCTACAGCATCTCCAGCACAGCGCTGCCGTTTGTCAGGATGTGAAATCAATCACCCGCTCTCATCGATGATACACTTTGTAGAACCACAGAGCAGCCTTGGAATTTAGTTTTCTCCATTTAATCGTTCTTTTTCATTTGGTTTTTTGTTTAGTTCTGTTTCTGGCTCTTATTATCTCGATGGAGGAGGAGAAACAGTCAAATAAACTAAGATGGAGAGTCAGAAGAGAATTCTTCTTAATTCTTCAACAAACACGTAACACACCATCCAGACACACGTTCAAGAATATAAACACAATAAAAACACTTTGCTGAACAAACCATAGGACACAACAATAAATCCCTTGTTCTTTTTAAAGACAATGCTTTGGTGACGTGTCCCTTTGTGTGTTTTTAATGATGCGGCGGTGCCGATTCCCCAGAAGAAGCCTGAGAACCAGAACACAGAAAGTTTAGTTTAGATGAAGAAACAGATCTCACAAGTGCCTTCACAGTGAAAACAAATCCCTCTTTGATGATCAAATGCCTTTTCCTTAATCAGGAAATCAAGTGTTTCAATGAAAATAAACCAATTAGAAAATAAAGGCTGCAGGTTATTGTAGGAAAGGTGTTCTTTCATATTGACTCCAGCAGTTCATAACGCTCAAAACACACCTCCGAAAAGTGAAGACGGTAAAGAAGTCTCAAAAGAAGCTAAACACCAGAGTTTCTGGTTGAATGTGTGGGAATCAGCACCAAGCTGCTCTCAATTCTTAATTAGGAGCCGACAGGTGATCTGAATAACTGTCAATCAACTCAGGGGAGCTGAGTCAGCTCAATTTAATGTGGGGAAGAGAAACGATAGAAAGTACCAAAGAATGAGGGATCGCTTCACACTGATGAGATGAATCTAGGTTTTTGTTGTGAAATGTGCAAACTGTGACGTTCCTAATATGTTGTACATTTACTTCAGGTGAGTTTTGGGTCCTCACATGGAGGAGGGGGGGTTCAGAGTCAGACGGAGGAATAAAATGCAGGAGAGCAGTAGATGGAAGGAGACGGGCGAGCACCCGGCCGAGTGGCCTCATGAAAAAGGAAAATCGGCACCCAGGATGGGGGGGACGGATGGGGGGGGGGGGTGCTCTCCTGCTGCCACCCACCAGCAGAGGTCTGCCAGCCTGGGACGAACCTCGCCCTCTCTCTCCCCCCGGGCCAAAGTCAGACAGAGCGGCCGGATACAGAGATGAATTTTTGATTTGGGAAATGGAAAAATAATAAAAAATCCATAATAAAAATACATGATAGCACCGTAGAGTGTTGCTCTTAAAACTGTGGCTTCAACTGATGCAGCAAAACCACAAGTTTTGATGTTATTAATTCGATTTTCTGCTGGACAACAAATTAACTTAATTAACTTATTTTATGACAATATGGGTAAACAAATGTAAAGAGATGTGAAAGGTCATAGCAGCGGTTCTCCTTATTCATGTCTCCACAATGAAAGCAGTGTTGCAGTGAAGACCATAGACTGTGTATACCAGGTCACCAGGTTGGTGGCAGGTGCCATCTTGGTTTTTGGCCATTGCGATGAAACCAGAAACGAGAGGGCGGAGCCAAGTACAACCGAAAGCTGAATAAAACACGTGTAGGCGACCAAAAGTTAGAATTAACCTTCATGAGGTGAAAACAGACTGTGAAAGGGTTAAAGTTGTGAAACAGAAACATGAACGACTCACAGACCGGACAACGCCGTGGCGTCGACCTGTCAATCACAGCCCCGCCCTAAAGCACCCCATTACAGTCATTTAGCAGACGCTTTTATCCAAAGCGACTTACAATTCAGAGTCCATCACATTTTTACATCGTTGGCTCAGCTACGGGAGCAATTTTGAGGTTAAGTGTCTTGCTCAAGGACACATCGACATGCAACTAGCCGAGCTGGAGCTGGGGTTTGAACCGCCGACCCTCTGATTGAAAGACGGCCCTGCTATCCACTTAGCCACAGTTGCCCCTGCTTTATGGTCTGTGTGACTCTAAATGGACCATAATGTACTAAATGAACATCATGCTGTATTGAAGAAGACTTGAAACTAGAGATTGAGACATAAACTCATGTTTACAATGTTTACTGAGGTAATAAATCAAGAGAGAAGTAGAGTCATTTTCTCATAGACTTCTATGCAACCAGAGGAGTCGCCCCCTGGTGGACACTAGAGAGAATGCATCTTTAACACATGAAGCTTTGACTTCACTCATCAGAACTGGAGGTTGCTGCCTGGTCGAGACCACCTGAACCAAGACCAAGACTAGAGTCAAGAGACAAGACCAAGACTTTGAGGGGTTGAGACCAACCCAAGACCAGACCAGTCAAAGTCATCACATGCTTTTGAATGTGTTTTTAATTAGATGCCTAAAAACAGATCTGTGGTTAACACAAGCTGGAGATATTTTAACACTTTGTTCTACAACATAAATGTCTTCCTGAGTTCCTTTCTTCTGCAATGGAAGACACAACAACAGTGACTTTGGGTGGAAGACATTGTGCTGGAGGGATGGATGTGAACATGAACAGACACATGATTAGAAGAGCTGACGTGAGGACACGTTTCACTCCTGGATATTGTGAAAAACACCCAGTGCATGCTGGGAGATATCCATGGCGAGACACGGACGAGTGAAATATTGATGAGGCGAAACATTTTTGCAGTGAGGTAATTTTAATTTTTTTTTCTCATCCTCCTCTTAGCGTCAGCAGGTATGTTGTCACCTCCTGAACTGATGACTACACACACACACACACACACACACACACACACACACACACACACAGTCTGGACCTGCAGAAGTGGTGTGTGTGTGTGTGTGTGTGTGTGTGTGTGTGTGTGTGTGTGTGTGTGTGTGTGTGTGTGTGTGTGTGTGTGTGTGTGTGTGTGTGTGTGAAGGCCATTTGCAGGCAGGGGAATGAAGACGTCGTGGCACTCAGAGGGCAGCTGCAGCCGTTGGGTGAGCTGGCAGCAGAGGTGGAGAATGAAGAGCGCTTGTTTCGTGTTTTTTCCAGCATGTGAAAGGTAAAGCGGAGAGCTTCAGAGTGCGTGAATGTGAGAGGTAAAGTAGACTGTAGTCCTTCCATCCATCTCCCACTTTAGGTTGAAAACAGAAAACCTTTCGATTCCCCTCTCTGTGCGTCAGACAGGAACATCTACCAAACGTCTTCTTATTACGTGTTGAGAATCATGTCGACAGACGCTGATTCACAGAGCTACAGCGAGTCAGTAAACTCTCTCATTGGCTGCATCTCAGCACAGATTTAACACAGAAACAGCAAACATCGCTGTGTTTCAGTTCAGTTTTCAAGCAAACTTGAAGGCGTGTTCAAGACTCATGAACTCCGCTCCAGGATATTTTTTGTCAGTAGTTGAAGGCTACGCATTACAGACATCAGGCTGTTCTCATACAGCATTCGTATACGTAAATCAATGCGCTGTAATCTGTAGATATCCCACCACGTGTTGTATTCCTGGGTTAGGGTTAAGTTCTTAAGTTACAGCAGCAGCAGCAGCTCATCTCGGCTTCAAACCAGTTTCCACTGATTTAACCACCAAATATTAAATCCCCTTGTGGCTGTTTGTCCTTCTAGTTCCTCCTGTCCCCCTGTGTGGACGCTTCCTGTTTGAGTCCTGCATGCAGTGCTTACACAGCAGCAGTGGACCGGGTCCTTGAGGGTCCAACAGCCATGTCAGAGACACGCGGTGTCAACCGGCTCCTGAGCAGACAGACAGACAGACAGGAGGCTCCTGAGCAGACAGACAGACAGACAGACAGACAGGAGGCTCCTGAGCAGACAGACAGACAGACAGACAGACAGGAGGCTCCTGAGTACAGACAGACAGACAGGAGGCTCCTGAGTACAGACAGACAGACAGGAGGCTCCTGAGCAGACAGACAGACAGGAGGCTCCTGAGCAGACAGACAGACAGACAGGAGGCTCCTGAGTAGACAGGAGGCTCCACCACGCCTCCTTCATGTGATGCTGGGCCTTTTTGTTGTTGTTGTTTAGCATCTCTTTGTTGTCACGCATCTTTTTGTGGTAAGTTTGTGTCATTTATGGAACATTTGATGGTTTTGAGTGTCTTTGCAGCCGTTTTGTGTCTTTGTAGTCAGTTTGTGTCTCTTTGTGTCTTGTCAAGTGACATTGTGTCTGTTAAGACCAGGGCGGCCCCCCCGACCCCCGGTAGGCCCGTTCAGTGATTCATCCACGCAGCAACAGGAAGACACGGAGAGACTGAAGGCACAAATGAGATGATATAAATCCTCCTTTATGCTTTCGTCCTGAATCCAGGAAATAGCCTTGTCACCTGTTTCTTCTAATCAGAGGATATCGTTGTTGTGTGAAAACACAGTTTTGATACTTTTCCTTTACAGAACTCTCTCAAAACACACACATTTATCTCTATTTATTTTCCTGAACAATTCTTGTTCGGCCCGTGTTAACGTAGAAAGATGGAGAATGAAGGAGGGAGGGGAAAGAGCAGAAATAAATGTGGAAATGTACAAAGAAATGAGGTTGATGTTTGAGAGAAAGAGGGAGGGGGGGGGGTGTAGGGAGGGAGACAAAGAGAATGAGCAAAGGGAAGGAGGAAGAAGAAAGAGAAGGAGGACAAGGCCCAACACACTCAGCTACAGGAAAGACTGCAATTAATAATTTACATCATCTGTCACTGTGTGCTCCACTGGACCACTCAACAAACAGCAGCCGCAATTTAAGGCAAAAACACACACATGCAAGGGCCTGCACACGCACACGCACACGCACACACACACACACACACACACATGCAAGGGCCTGCACACGCATACGCACACACACACACACACACACACATGCAATACTACAGCTCACCTCTGCGCCGCTTCCTGCAAAAAGCAAAACCAGCCGAGATCAAGCGAGAGCAGCGCGGCTCCTTTAACATCCGTCGTCTTCATACCTCGTCCCCGGGACCTCCGTCTCTCGGAGCCCCACCCTCCATGAAGCGTGCTTCTCTCAGTCCCGCCTTTTGTCTCCGCGGCAGCCATGTTAAATTCATGCTGTGTGTGTGTGTGTGTCACCGCTAGCTAGCAACCCGACAGTAAATATTTGATACGTTTCCCATCCCTCGTAGAAACTCCCAAAAGCATACGATTAGACCTGTTTTGGGGGAGGGGGGGGGGGGGGGGGCATGTTAAATTCACGTTTGTTTTGGAGAGTAAAAATCCAGCGAATACTCGTGTGAGAAGTCATAATTGATCTGGTTCAGACGACGGTGGTTTGAATATTCATCACTGACTTATGTTTTATTTTCTGAGAAGCCTGGCGGTGGACAGAACATGAACATATCCTCGTAGCAAGTTGAACAAATGACTAATTATGAGCAACTATTGAACACAATTATTCTAAACTTCACTTCATGACTCTGTCTGAGACGCTGCTTACTTTAAACATAAAAGGTTTGTCAGACATCGATACGTAGACACCAGCACGAGGCTCCAAGTTTGTGATTGTTCAGGAAGAGTTCAGGAATCAGTTTGTGATTCCTGAACTCTCTTATTGACCTACTTTTCACCTAAATCAGCATAAAAGAATTCAACGTACAAGGACTCTCCTTGTATGTTGTGAATCTCTGGATGACAAAAAAAACCACTTTGAAATGCAAAGAATCTGCTAGAAAATCCTGTATATTTCTGTGTTTTCTGGTTTTGAATAAACTGGTTTGTGTGTCGGCATGATGACATATTTCATGGCTGCAAAACTCATATCAAATATTTAATTGTTCAAAGGATACCAGTGAGATTACACGGACACAAGCTCATACAGGAGGACTTCTTCAGCATCATGACTCATCATATTTTCTGCCCGATGTGACTCATCGTTTCAGCTGCGCTAGCTGTTAGCATGTTTGCTAAATAGTAGTAGTACAACGTCATTTAGTGTCCTGAAAAAACTGATAATCCAGATAAAATATGAAGTGCCAGGAATCCTGCACAAATAATACATTATTAAATATTATTTCATGTACTTCAGCCGTCACGACACCATGACATCATAGCTAAATGACATCATGTATGTGTTGCTAAAAGAAGGATAATGGTGTCAGAGGAGTGACTTCACCAGCTGCATCAGATGTTTCTGAATAGTTTATGAAGATCTGAGTAGAAAGAGTCAAACTGTGTGAAAGAGACAAACTCATCACTGAACAGAATAGATTCTGTTTTCATACAGCGTTCGGAGCTAAACCTTCAAAACATGAATGCACTGTAGTTCATACATATCTTACAAAAGCAAATCGTATGTCATCCACCGGAATCGTTAAGTGTAAAGTTTGGGTCAAATAAAATACGTATTTCTTCCTGGAGACGATTTCTTGCCGGGTGTGAAACAAGAAGTCAATGTCGAATTATTTGTCACGTAATTTCCGTACTTAAGTAACGCCAATTCCTTTTTTTTACCCAAAACAACGATCCTTTCCTAAACCTAACTATGTCGTTTTGTTGCCTTAACTTAACTAAATGGTTTCTTGTAAAGATGAAAGGCTATTTTGAAAAGACTGTATTTATGTAACGAGATGAATTTGACACGTGTTGCCGGACTTTTGTAGGAAAACTAACGTCGGGTGACGCCACAGACACCTGTCACTCAAGGAGGCAACGCCCTCATTTAAGCCTTAATATAATTCAAACAGGGTGAGTTTTATATAAATTCACTCCCTGTACCGTTGTCATGAACGGAGATATTATAGTAACCAAAAGCGTTTTTTGTACCAGGCAGTAAACGTGTTCATTTCTGCTGTAAAGTTGAGCATTTTAACATAGACGTCTGTGGGGATTGACTCGCTTTTTGGAGCCTCAAGTGGCCATTCGAGGAACTACAGTTTTTCGCCTTTTTTTTCTGCAATCTGATTCGACTCTGTCACGTGTCAGGGGGTCGATTATGTGTTAATTTGACCAAATAAAGCACAACAGAGACACGTCTATTTAGATATATCAATTTACCGTTGAGTGCAAAACACAAAGAGTGGGACCGACTGACAGACTTCGTGTCATGAAGGGCAGCGTGGCCTTCAGGTGTCATTAGAATAATCAGAAAATTTAAATACATATTTGAATTTCGACAGGGAGCGTTCTCACATCGAGACGAGGTCAGTGACACAACACAAACCCGAATGGAAAACATTTCAATTTCACACTTCATCTGTCGTAAAGTATCTGTCCCTATCCCCGAGACACACACACACACACACACACACACTCTCACACACACACACACACACTCACTCTCACACACACACCACACACACACGCACACACACACACACACACACACACGCACACACACACAGGGATGTCAGTCACTCACCGTTGCACTTCTTTCCAGATTATTTGAGGCGCAGTGGAATGAGATGGCGCGACGTGACACCTGAGCCAAACCTCTGCTTCAAACAGCCTCTGAGGGGAATGCCACTTGTTGAAGGAGTTCCTCGTTTTCCCGAAACATGATGTACAATTTTTGAGATTATTTGATGGTCATTTTTTTGCCTCGATTAAGCATCAATTCAAGAAAACTCCACACAGGAGGTGAAAGATCAGGTGTAACAGCTGGATTTAATAAAAGATGTTGAAGATGTTAAAGAATGAAAAGCTTCTGAATCAAAGATTACTGAACAAATAGTTCAACTTGTATTAATAGATTCTTTTTATTGATGTATTCTCACCTGTTAAAGCTGTGGGTTCATTAATGCATTCATCCCTTTAACATCACACATGCCCTTCTTTCAACTGTTAACATCAGAATATTGATCAGCGCACGTTAAAAATACAAACCTGTGACAACAAAACCAATTCAAACAATGACGACTACACACAGATAATCAAAAATACAAAAATGACACCAAAAAAAATCATTTAGTGATCAACAAACTAAAAGCAACGAGGACCTTTGCTCTGCAGTGGAAGATGGTGACTGACAGATGGAACCTGTTCACTTGTTTCTAAATGTAACACAACAGAGAACAATGAAACGAGCAGCTCTTTCTGTTCTGAAGCCTTTCATCCTGATCGTTGCTCCACCATCGGTCATGAAGTGTGTTTGACCCGAGGCTACAGGAGGCCTGACTGATCTCATGACAGCTGGTACTCACAGATCACGTTGCTGATTTTAATTTGTCTCATCTTTTGATCCTGGAGGAGAGGGGGGGGGGGGGGGGGGGCTGCATGGAAGATCCTCAGGTTGTGTTTTTAACATCCGATGAGCTGCATAACAGACTCCACTTCCTCTTCTCAGTTCACCTTTAAAGCAAAGAGCTACATTTACATGTGAGAGGTTCTGTTGCTGCCATGTGAAGGTTTTCGTCTCTGTGAGGAACTTTTACTTGGTCCTGAACCAGTCTCAGTGTAGTCCTGATCCTCCACAGACCTCCATCAGTGAAAAGACCATCAGACCATCAGAGAGAAGACCATCAGAGAGAAGATGGTCTGTTTCTATAGAGTTATTCTTGATGCTCGTCATCGGAGCCACCGGGTCGGATTCTGGTGAAACCAGATGAACTCATGCAGGTTCACCAGAACCTCCTTCAGCTCAGACTCCAGCAGAGACCGGTCCACTGTGGACAGACCCAGATCCTCCAGCAGAGACCGGTCCACCGTGGACAGACCCAGATCCTCCAGAAGAGACCGGTCCTACCGTGGACAGACCCAGATCCTCCAACAGAGACCGGTCCACCGTGGACAGACCCAGATCCTCCAACAGAGACCGGTCCACCGTGGACAGACCCAGATCCTCCAGCAGAGACCGGTCCACCGTGGACAGACCCAGATCCTCCAACAGAGACCGGTCCACCGTGGACAGACCCAGATCCTCCAACAGAGACCGGTCCACCGTGGACAGACCCAGATCCTCCAACAGAGACCGGTCCACCGTGGACAGACCCAGATCCTCCAACAGAGACCGGTCCACCGTGGACAGACCCAGATCCTCCAGAAGAGACCGGTCTACCGTGGACAGACCCAGATCCTCCAGCAGGGACCGGTCCACCGTGGACAGACCCAGATCCTCCAGCAGAGACCGGTCCACCGTGGACAGACCCAGATCCTCCAACAGAGACTGGTCCACCGTGGACAGACCCAGAACCTCCAGAAGAGACCGGTCTACCGTGGACAGCCCCAGATCCTCCAACAGAGACCGGTCCACCGTGGACAGCCCCAGATCCTCCAGCAGACAACTGTGGACAGACTCAGGTCCTTGGATCTGAGTCTGCTCCGGAGGGAGGAGGAGAGCTCAGCTCCCTGCAGCAGCAGCGTCTCCTCCTCCTCCTCCTCTTCCTCCTCCTCCTCCTCCTCCTCCTCCAGGAGCAGAGCTTCTCCTCTCTGGGAGTCAACACTGACATCACGCTGCTGGAGACCCAGGACGTATTGCTGGACCCGCTGGAGGGAAGGGAGGCACGGGAGAACCAGAACCAGGACTGAGAGGAGCAGACTGTCAGACCTGCTGCAGTAAGATGAGGTTCTCTAAAGGGACTCTGGTGCTCAGAGACACGACAGCTTTAGTCCACAGGGACCAACAGAACCAACACTAAATGAAAGTTCCACAGAGCTGTAAATGACCCCTTTGAGATTATGATATTCTTTAATAAAACTTGAATTCTGATGGAGACAGTAAAAACCTTTAAATTAAAGCTTTAACTTTGTAGTAATTCCTTTGTTTTAAATGCAATGTGCAGGAGTGGAGAGCCATGATGAGTGAGAGTCCTACTACTTATCAACTGTAGAAGTCAGACATGACACGCATCATAACCCCCAACACGTACACGTCTTTAAGCACACACACCACTCACACACTTACTGTGTTCGATGCCCCCAGACTGTGTCCTGCTGCTGGTTGGACCTCCAGGCCTCATCAATATTGTAAACTGGTACTTAGCGGACAAAAGACAGCAAAGACCACAGCAGAGGACACCTGGGGCAGAGAGAGAGCAGCGAGGAGGCCGAACCAAGTGATCTACCGGACCACGTGTGTGTGTGAACACACACGCTTTGTGTTGGTTCTTCTGCTTCATTTACACACAGAACAAACGGCTGCCGTCTGAGGAGGAGGTGACACGAGAGACCGCTCTGTTTATTCTGTCGTTTCTCATCGAGGTTTCTCTTCCATCAGTCTGAGCTTTTCTGTCTGGTTTTCTATTCTATAAAATAGAATTTCCTTTCATTAAATATAAACCGAATATATCCAAGAAGTTTGGCTTTAAATGATGAACACTGATGTGAATGACACACTTTCAGTATTGTTGAACAAGTTGTTGAACCCTGAGCTGCAGCACTGGAGCTTCAGAATAAAACAGACAGAAGCTAAAGAGGAGCATGAATACTCGGCCGACCGGCCCTGAATAAACAAAATAAAGAGGAATAAGTAAAGAAGAATTAAGAGGGTTGAGAGTAATATATAGGAATAGATAGCAAAAAGTAAAGGTGGAGTAAACAGGAATAAAGTAGAGGAAGGAGGAATAGAGCGGAGTAAAGAGGAATGAATGAGAATAAAGGGGAGTAAAGAGGAATAGAGATGGGTTAAGAGGAATAAAAAGTAAAGGTGGAATAAAGAGGAATAAAGTAGAGGAAGGAGGAATAGAGCGGAGTAAAGAGATATTAATGAGAATAAGGAGGAATAAATATGGATTAAGAGGAATACAAAGTAAAGGTGGAATAAAGAGGAATAGAGCAGATTAAAGAGGAATAGAGAAGAAGAGGAATAAAGAGTAATAAAGGAGAGTAAAGAGGAATACAATGAATAGAAAATGAATTAAGAGGTCACTTCAGACTCAAATAAAGCAGAATACAGGGACATGGCCTCGCCGAGTGACTGACAGGATGTGTTTACTTCTTCGCCTCCTAAACTGTGCCACTCAGCCGGTGTGTCCACAGCATCGGCTCAGTCAACAAAATCAATAAGCCTGCATGTGTGTGAACGTGTCGTGAGGAGCGCATGTGTGTGAGAGACGGGGAGGATGGGGGAGGACGGGGGAGGACGGGGGAGGACGGGGGAGGACGGGGGAGGACGGGGGAGGCGAGGGTCTCCGTGTGCATGCAGGTGAGGGAGGCGGCTCCCAAGGCGGGACGTCCCTTTTCCCTCACATCAATTATTGAGGTGTCGGGGAGGGGGGGGGGGGGGGGGTCAGAGGTCAGGAGACCACGACTCCAACGGGCTTTCAGGGTCCTCAGTGTCCCTCACACACACACACACACACACACACACACACTGTGCATTAACTCACTCACACAGTGTTGGAGGTCGGCTGATATTTTTCCACCAATGCTCAGTTCAAAGTAAAACCTTTTTACTTTTTAAGGCCTTTATTAATAATATTAATGTCCAGGGATTTTATTGTGAAAGGTCAGAATGCAAGGAGAGGATCTGGTCTGTTCTAAAGGAGTCGTAGAGTTTGCAGGTCTTGTTTTCAGAGCCTCCGTGTTGTTGTAAACTCAAACGTCGGTTTTGAACGTGAGTGATGATGTTTGGGTTCCTTCTCAAAATGTTCATGACAAAAGCAACGATTTGGAAAAGATATACTGAGGTATTAATGGCCTAAAACATATATAAAGTTGTAACATGAACATAAACATAAAGAAAGTAGAATTACAATACAGTCATCGACGTTTGAGGCGTGTTGACAAAAGTTAAGGTTTTGATGCTTTTGTCTAAATAACGGACCTTTACTTTGAAAAGACTGACGAGCTGAAATTGACACGTGTTTTCGGACTTTCGCACAAAAAATGAAGAGTAACTTTTTGTAAGATATCATTTGTTTGAGGATGCTGACTGAAGGTCAAGCCTCACTACATCTCCCTCACCCTCTCTCTCCCTCTCTCACCCTCCCTCTCTCACCCTCCCTCACCCTCTCTCTCCCTCTCTCACCCTCCCTCTCTCACCCTCCCTCACCCTCTCTCTCCCTCTCTCACCCTCCCTCTCTCACCCTCCCTCTCTCACCCTCCCTCACCCTCTCTCTCCCTCTCTCCCTCACCCTCTCTCTCCCTCCCTCACCCTCTCTCTCCCTCTCTCACCCTCTCTCACCCTCTCTCTCCCTCTCTCACCCTCCCTCACCCTCTCGCTCCCTCTCTCACCCTCCCTCACCCTCTCTCTCCCTCTCTCACCCTCCCTCACCCTCTCTCTCCCTCTCACCCTCACCCTCTCTCACCCTCTCTCTCGCTCTCTCACCCTCCCTCACCCTCACCCTCCCTCACCCTCCCTCACCCTCCCTCACCCTCTCTCACCCTCTCTCTCCCTCTCTCACCCTCCCTCACCCTCCCTCACCCTCACCCTCCCTCACCCTCTCTCACCCTCTCTCACCCTCCCTCACCCTCACCCTCCCTCACCCTCTCTCACCCTCTCTCACCCTCCCTCTCTCACCCTCCCTCTCTCACCCTCCCTCACCCTCTCTCTCCCTCTCTCACCCTCCCTCTCTCACCCTCCCTCACCCTCTCTCTCCCTCTCTCACCCTCCCTCACCCTCTCTCACCCTCCCTCACCCTCCCTCACCCTCTCTCACCCTCCCTCACCCTCCCTCACCCTCTCTCACCCTCTCTCACCCTCCCTCTCTCACCCTCCCTCACCCTCTCTCTCCCTCTCTCACCCTCCCTCACCCTCCCTCACCCTCTCTCACCCTCCCTCACCCTCTCTCACCCTCTCTCACCCTCCCTCTCTCACCCTCCCTCACCCTCTCTCTCCCTCTCTCACCCTCCCTCTCTCACCCTCCCTCTCTCACCCTCCCTCACCCTCTCTCTCCCTCTCTAACCCTCCCTCACCCTCCCTCACCCTCTCTCACCCTCCCTCACCCTCCCTCACCCTCTCTCACCCTCCCTCACCCTCTCTCTCCCTCTCTCACCCTCCCTCACCCTCCCTCACCCTCTCTCACCCTCTCTCACCCTCCCTCACCCTCACCCTCCCTCACCCTCTCTCACCCTCTCTCACCCTCCCTCTCTCACCCTCCCTCTCTCACCCTCCCTCACCCTCTCTCTCCCTCTCTCACCCTCCCTCTCTCACCCTCCCTCTCTCACCCTCCCTCACCCTCTCTCTCCCTCTCTCACCCTCCCTCACCCTCCCTCACCCTCTCTCACCCTCTCTCACCCTCCCTCACCCTCACCCTCCCTCACCCTCTCTCACCCTCTCTCACCCTCCCTCTCTCACCCTCCCTCTCTCACCCTCCCTCACCCTCTCTCTCCCTCTCTCACCCTCCCTCTCTCACCCTCCCTCTCTCACCCTCCCTCACCCTCTCTCACCCTCTCTCACCCTCCCTCACCCTCACCCTCCCTCACCCTCTCTCACCCTCTCTCACCCTCCCTCTCTCACCCTCTCTCTCCCTCTCTCACCCTCCCTCTCTCACCCTCCCTCACCCTCTCTCTCCCTCTCTCACCCTCCCTCTCTCACCCTCCCTCACCCTCTCTCTCCCTCCCTCACCCTCCCTCACCCTCTCTCACCCTCCCTCACCCTCCCTCACCCTCTCTCACCCTCCCTCACCCTCCCTCACCCTCCCTCTCTCACCCTCCCTCTCTCACCCTCCCTCACCCTCTCTCTCCCTCTCTCACCCTCCCTCTCTCACCCTCCCTCTCTCACCCTCCCTCACCCTCTCTCTCCCTCTCTCACCCTCCCTCACCCTCTCTCACCCTCCCTCACCCTCCCTCACCCTCTCTCACCCTCCCTCACCCTCCCTCACCCTCCCTCTCTCACCCTCCCTCTCTCACCCTCCCTCACCCTCTCTCTCCCTCTCTCACCCTCCCTCTCTCTCTCTCCCTCTCTCACCCTCCCTCACCCTCCCTCACCCTCTCTCACCCTCCCTCACCCTCCCTCACCCTCTCTCACCCTCCCTCACCCTCCCTCACCCTCTCTCACCCTCTCTCAACCTCCCTCACCCTCCCTCACCCTCACCCTCTCTCACCCTCTCTCACCCTCCCTCTCTCACCCTCCCTCACCCTCTCTCTCCCTCTCTCACCCTCCCTCACCCTCTCTCTCCCTCTCTCACCCTCCCTCACCCTCCCTCACCCTCACCCTCCCTCACCCTCTCTCACCCTCTCTCACCCTCCCTCACCCTCACCCTCCCTCACCCTCTCTCACCCTCTCTCACCCTCCCTCTCTCACCCTCCCTCTCTCACCCTCCCTCACCCTCTCTCTCCCTCTCTCACCCTCCCTCTCTCACCCTCCCTCTCTCACCCTCCCTCACCCTCTCTCTCCCTCTCTCACCCTCCCTCACCCTCCCTCACCCTCTCTCACCCTCCCTCACCCTCCCTCACCCTCTCTCACCCTCTCTCTCCCTCTCTCACCCTCCCTCACCCTCCCTCACCCTCTCTCACCCTCTCTCACCCTCCCTCTCTCACCCTCCCTCACCCTCTCTCTCCCTCTCTCACCCTCCCTCACCCTCCCTCACCCTCTCTCACCCTCCCTCACCCTCCCTCACCCTCTCTCACCCTCTCTCACCCTCCCTCTCTCACCCTCCCTCTCTCACCCTCCCTCACCCTCTCTCTCCCTCTCTCACCCTCCCTCACCCTCCCTCACCCTCTCTCTCCCTCTCTCACCCTCCCTCACCCTCCCTCACCCTCTCTCACCCTCCCTCACCCTCCCTCACCCTCTCTCACCCTCTCTCTCCCTCTCTCACCCTCCCTCACCCTCCCTCACCCTCTCTCACCCTCTCTCACCCTCCCTCTCTCACCCTCCCTCACCCTCTCTCTCCCTCTCTCACCCTCCCTCACCCTCCCTCACCCTCTCTCACCCTCCCTCACCCTCCCTCACCCTCTCTCACCCTCTCTCACCCTCCCTCTCTCACCCTCCCTCTCTCACCCTCCCTCACCCTCTCTCTCCCTCTCTCACCCTCCCTCTCTCACCCTCCCTCTCTCACCCTCCCTCACCCTCTCTCTCCCTCTCTCACCCTCCCTCACCCTCCCTCACCCTCTCTCACCCTCCCTCACCCTCCCTCACCCTCTCTCACCCTCCCTCACCCTCTCTCTCCCTCTCTCACCCTCCCTCACCCTCCCTCACCCTCTCTCACCCTCTCTCACCCTCCCTCACCCTCACCCTCCCTCACCCTCTCTCACCCTCTCTCACCCTCCCTCTCTCACCCTCCCTCTCTCACTCTCCCTCACCCTCTCTCTCCCTCTCTCACCCTCCCTCTCTCACCCTCCCTCTCTCACCCTCCCTCACCCTCTCTCTCCCTCCCTCACCCTCCCTCACCCTCCCTCACCCTCCCTCACCCTCTCTCACCCTCTCTCACCCTCCCTCACCCTCACCCTCCCTCACCCTCTCTCACCCTCTCTCACCCTCCCTCTCTCACCCTCTCTCTCCCTCTCTCACCCTCCCTCTCTCACCCTCCCTCACCCTCTCTCTCCCTCTCTCACCCTCCCTCTCTCACCCTCCCTCACCCTCTCTCTCCCTCTCTCACCCTCCCTCACCCTCCCTCACCCTCTCTCACCCTCCCTCACCCTCCCTCACCCTCTCTCACCCTCCCTCACCCTCCCTCACCCTCTCTCACCCTCCCTCACCCTCCCTCACCCTCTCTCACCCTCCCTCACCCTCCCTCACCCTCTCTCACCCTCTCTCAACCTCCCTCACCCTCCCTCACCCTCACCCTCTCTCACCCTCTCTCACCCTCCCTCTCTCACCCTCCCTCACCCTCTCTCTCCCTCTCTCACCCTCCCTCACCCTCTCTCTCCCTCTCTCACCCTCCCTCACCCTCTCTCACCCTCTCTCTCCCTCTCTCACCCTCCCTCACCCTCACCCTCCCTCACCCTCTCTCACCCTCTCTCACCCTCTCTCTCCCTCCCTCACCCTCACCCTCCCTCTCCCTCTCACACCCTCCCTCACCCTCCCTCACCCTCACCCTCTCTCACCCTCTCTCACCCTCTCTCACCCTCCCTCACCCTCCCTCACCCTCCCTCACCCTCACCCTCTCTCACCCTCTCTCACCCTCTCTCACCCTCACCCTCTCTCTCCCTCTCTCACCCTCCCTCTCTCACCCTCCCTCCCTCACCCTCCCTCACCCTCACCCTCTCTCACCCTCCCTCACCCTCCCTCACCCTCACCCTCTCTCACCCTCTCTCACCCTCCCTCACCCTCCCTCACCCTCACCCTCTCTCACCCTCCCTCATCCTCTCTCACCCTCTCTCACCCTCCCTCACCCTCCCTCACCCTCACCCTCCCTCACCCTCTCTCACCCTCTCTCACCCTCCCTCACCCTCACCCTCCCTCACCCTCTCTCACCCTCTCTCCGTCCTCCTCCCCCTTCGTGAGGTCCGGCCACGCTTTGATGGAGTTATTCTCCTCTCCTTTGTCATCACGTCTCTCCCTCTTCCTCCTCTTCATTTTGAGGAGGCTATTCTGGCCTGAGACCACCGAGATACACCCCCTCACCGCACCACCTCTCTCACCCACACATTACTCCCCCCCACCACCTCCACCACCGCTGGCTACATTAAAGGATGGCTGATGCGTGTAGCGTTAAAGGGCCGGGCGGCCCCAGCAGCGCCTGCCCGTGTCTGGGCCGGGGCCCGGCTCATGAAATATTGACGGGCGAGTGTCCCTTCCAGGAGCTGGCTCGCTCGGTCTTGGGAGGAGGAGGGAGGGGGGGAGGGAGGGAGGGAGGGAGGGAGGAGGAGCAGGAGGGCCGCATTAATATTTCAGACTGCAATCTCCTGCTTGACAAACTCTCCCACGTGATTGGGTAAAAAGCTGCTTGCATTGCCTAGCGAGCACCACCCCCCTCACATCACCCCGTCCTCTCCTCTCTCTCTCTCTCTCTCTCTCTCTCTCTCTCTCTCTCAACATTTCTTTCTTTCCTTCAGCCTCGCTCATCCTTTTTCTGTTTTCTGTCTCACCCATCTTCCTCTCTCCTCTTTGCTTCTTTTTTTAACCAGATTTTGATTTCTGGGTGATCGTAGTGTCGTGGTGCCGGGGGGGGGGGGGGGGGCGTTAAGGAGGTCGGTGGTAATTAATTACGGCCAGTGATTTTGGCCAGCCCCGGTAGTTGTGGGCCCCCTGCGCTCGGCTGGCCGAGGCCTCCAGGGGCCCTGCCCGCGGGTCCCGCCGAATGAAGTGGCATCCATTTTTTATGAAGAGCAGGTTATCCTATTTAGTCAGATTAAAACAGGCGAGGAGGAGGAGGAGGAGGAGGAGGAGGAAGAAAGGGGACACATCCAGAGAGAAGACAGAAAATAGGATAAAGGTTTATGATCAGAGAAAGAGACGAGCATGCACAGTTTGATGAAGTTCTTCTCTGGATGAGACTCGTGTCCTCTCCTCATCTCCCCTTTTGTTTCTCGTCTCTAAACCTCCCGAGTCCTCCTTCTGTTCCTCTCCTCTCCACTTTCCTTTTGTCTACTCTTGTTATTCTCTCCATCTCGCCTTCATCCCCGTAGCCTCCGTCAGCCCCACTTCACCCTCCCCCCATCATCTCCACCTTCTTCTCCTCTTCCTCTTCTTCTTCTTCTACCTGTCTGCCGCCCGCTGTGGGAGGTTTCTGTTAAATGATGCAGGAGGCGGCAGACAGAACTGTAACATGGCAAAGCCAACGGCACGTAACAAAACTAGCATGGCCAGCATGAAACATCCTCCTGGGGTTGGAGGTGGAGGAGAAGGGCAGGTGAGAGGAGGGGCTGAGGAGGGGCTGAGGAGGAGGAGGAGGAGGAGGAGGAGGAGGAGGAGGAGGAGGAGGCAGAACTCTGAGAGTTATAGAGGCGAAGAAACGGAGAAGAAAAAACACATGGTCGATGGAGGAAGTCAAGCTGACACTAGACAATCCCTTCTTTCTCCCAACTCGACGTTTGGTCAGCCGTGTGGCTTTCAACGAACTCCAATGTGTGATTCAGGCTGGACTCATCCAGCGCTCGTAGCTATACCTACGGAAAAAGAATGCAACGTAATTACTAGATATCCCAATGAAATGATTTTGTATTATTATTTACGTAAGTCGATGGGGAAAAGTGTTTTTGGGGGGCGTCACATGACGGTCCAGGAAATGGCAATTCTGGTTCGGCCACTATGAAAAGTTGGCCTTCAAAAAGCGGGGTAGCTCTTCCTGGATGCTCGGGTCACGTGACCCTCACCTTTAGCATCGTGTGGGAGTTCTCCAGAGAAGGAGACGAGGAGGTGTGGATGATGACAGAGACAAGAAACAGAGTTGAGGGACGAAGATGAAGGCGAAGGAGAAGAGAGAAAACACACAACCCCACACACACACACACACACACACACACACTCTTGACCTTAACCTCTGAGCAAAGCACCAGGCTGGTCTGATCTTTGCTGCAGTCCACACACACACACACACACACACACACACACTCTCTCTCTCTCCCTGCAGAGCTGCCTGGGTAACAGAAATCATGACTCTCTGTTAGTGTTAGTGCTCCGAGTCCAGCCATGCAGATGATGTAAGGAAGGAGCTCGGGAACACACACACACTCACACACACACACACACACACACAGATTCACACACGTCAGTGAATTTCCTAACGGCCGTGTTTTAAAGGACAAGGCCGGTGGGACAGTCAGTGAGCGAGAATCAATGAGGAGGCCGGGACTCCCTGTGTGTCTGAGACTGAGCGCTACATGCACTGTGTGTGTGTGTGTGTGCGTGTGTGTGTGTGTGTTGTGTATCACACAAGAAAAGACACTTTTGGACCACAGAGACTGTTAGAAACGTCTTGAAATAGAAGATGAATGAAGGCAGTAGCAGACTAGCGCCCCCTTGTGAAGGCAGAACCGTTCCCAAACAAACAATGGATGAGGTGGATTTTCTAGGTGATTTTTTGGGGGTTCAGTGTTTCTTCCAACGAGGTTACGTTCTTGTTCCTGTTTGTTTATCTGTTTGTTCAGCCCGGTATCATGGCAGTGTGAGAAACAGTCACACAACAATCACCCTTAATTAACCAAACTGTTGGTTTTGAAACACGGCTTTCAACCAGCAGACCGGTGTTCGGCGCCCCGTTGTGGTTTCATGGTGGTTTTGTCGCTCGTGATAGTTTTCCTGAACCTAATTACTTCGTTTGCCTAAACCTAACTGTTGCTTTAGTTGCCTATGATGGGTGCTTCTGGACACCTGACACATTTAAATCCAATATTTAACCTCCGTTTAGCTCTTTAGCTCTCTTTAGCTCTCTTTAGCTCTCTTTAGCTCTCTTTAGCTCTATTTAACTCTCTTTAGCTCTCTTTAGCTCTCTTTAACTCTCTTTAGCTCTCTTTTGGTCTCTTTAGCTCTCTTTAGCGCTCTTTTGGTCTCTTTAGCTCTCTTTAGCTCTCTTTAGCTCTCTTTAACTCTCTTTAGCTCTCTTTGGTCTCTTTAGCTCTCTTTAACTCTCTTTAGCTCTCTTTTGGTCTCTTTAGCTCTCTTTAGCTCTCTTTAGCTCTCTTTTGGTCTCTTTAGCTCTCTTTAACTCTCTTTAGCTCTCTTTTGGTCTCTTTTGGTCTCTTTAGCTCTCTTTAGCTCTCTTTTGGTCTCTTTAGCTCTCTTTAGCTCTCTTTAGCTCTCTTTAACTCTCTTTAGCTCTCTTTTGGTCTCTTTAGCTCTCTTTAGCTCTCTTTAGCTCTCTTTTGGTCTCTTTAGCTCTCTTTAACTCTCTTTAGCTCTCTTTTGGTCTCTTTAACTCTCTTTAACTCTCTTTAGCTCTCTTTAGGTCTCTTTAGCTCTCTTTAACTCTCTTTAGCTCTCTTTAGCTCTCTTTTGGTCTCTTTAACTCTCTTTAACTCTCTTTAGCTCTCTTTAGCTCTCTTTTGATCTCTTTAGCTCTCTTTAGCTCTCTTTTGGTCTCTTTAACTCTCTTTAGCTGTCTTTAGCTCTCTTTTGGTCTCTTTAACTCTCTTTAGCTCTCTTTAGCTCTCTTTTGGTCTCTTTAACTCTCTTTAGCTCTCTTTAGCTCTCTTTTGGTCTCTTTAGCTCTCTTTAGCTCTCTTTAGCTCTCTTTAACTCTCTTTAGCTCTCTTTTGGTCTCTTTAGCTCTCTTTAACTCTCTTTAGCTCTCTTTTGGTCTCTTTAACTCTCTTTAACTCTCTTTAGCTCTCTTTAGGTCTCTTTAGCTCTCTTTAGCTCTCTTTAGCTCTCTTTAACTCTCTTTAGCTCTCTTTTGGTCTCTTTAGCTCTCTTTAGCTCTCTTTAGCTCTCTTTTGGTCTCTTTAGCTCTCTTTAACTCTCTTTAGCTCTCTTTTGGTCTCTTTAACTCTCTTTAACTCTCTTTAGCTCTCTTTAGGTCTCTTTAGCTCTCTTTAACTCTCTTTAGCTCTCTTTAGCTCTCTTTTGGTCTCTTTAACTCTCTTTAACTCTCTTTAGCTCTCTTTAGCTCTCTTTTGGTCTCTTTAGCTCTCTTTAGCTCTCTTTTGGTCTCTTTAACTCTCTTTAGCTGTCTTTAGCTCTCTTTTGGTCTCTTTAACTCTCTTTAGCTCTCTTTAGCTCTCTTTTGGTCTCTTTAACTCTCTTTAGCTCTCTTTAGCTCTCTTTAGCTCTCTTTAACTCTCTTTAACTCTCTTTAGGTCTCTTTTGGTCTCTTTAACTCTCTTTAACTCTCTTTAGCTCTCTTTTGGTCTCTTTAGCTCTCTTTAGCTCTCTTTAGCTCTCTTTTGGTCTCTTTAGCTCTCTTTAACTCTCTTTAGCTCTCTTTTGGTCTCTTTAACTCTCTTTAACTCTCTTTAGCTCTCTTTAGGTCTCTTTAGCTCTCTTTAACTCTCTTTAGCTCTCTTTAGCTCTCTTTTGGTCTCTTTAACTCTCTTTAACTCTCTTTAGCTCTCTTTAGCTCTCTTTTGGTCTCTTTAGCTCTCTTTAGCTCTCTTTTGGTCTCTTTAACTCTCTTTAGCTGTCTTTAGCTCTCTTTTGGTCTCTTTAACTCTCTTTAGCTCTCTTTAGCTCTCTTTTGGTCTCTTTAACTCTCTTTAGCTCTCTTTAGCTCTCTTTTGGTCTCTTTAGCTCTCTTTAGCTCTCTTTAGCTCTCTTTAACTCTCTTTAGCTCTCTTTTGGTCTCTTTAGCTCTCTTTAACTCTCTTTAGCTCTCTTTTGGTCTCTTTAACTCTCTTTAACTCTCTTTAGCTCTCTTTAGGTCTCTTTAGCTCTCTTTAGCTCTCTTTAGCTCTCTTTAGCTCTCTTTTGGTCTCTTTAACTCTCTTTAACTCTCTTTAGGTCTCTTTAGGTCTCTTTAGCTCTCTTTAGCTCTCTTTAGCTCTCTTTTGGTCTCTTTAGCTCTCTTTGGTCTCTTTAGCTCTCTTTAGCTCTCTTTAGCTCTCTTTAACTCTCTTTAGCTCTCTTTAGCTCTCTTTAGCTCTCTTTAACTCTCTTTAACTCTCGTTAGCTCTCTTTAGCTCTCTTTTGGTCTCTTTAGCTCTCTTTAGCTCTCTTTTGGTCTCTTTAACTCTCTTTAACTCTCTTTAGCTCTCTTTTGGTCTCTTTAACTCTCTTTAGCTCTCTTTAGCTCTCTTTAGGTCTCTTTAGCTCTCTTTAGCTCTCTTTAGCTCTCTTTAGCTCTCTTTTGGTCTCTTTAGCTCTCTTTAACTCTCTTTAGCTCTCTTTTGGTCTCTTTAACTCTCTTTAACTCTTTTTAGCTCTCTTTAGGTCTCTTTAGCTCTCTTTAGCTCACTTTTGGTCTCTTTTGATCTCTTTAGCTCTCTGTAGCTCTCTTTTGGTCTCTTTAACTCTCTTTAACTCTCTTTAACTCTCTTTAGGTCTCTTTAGGTCTCTTTAGCTCTCTTTAGGTCTCTTTAGCTCTCTTTAGCTCTCTTTAGCTCTCTTTAACTCTCTTTAGCTCTCTTTAGCTCTCTTTAGCTCTCTTTAGGCTCTCTTTAACTCTCTTTAACTCTCTTTCGCTCTCTTTAGCTCTCTTTAGCTCTCTTTAATCTCTTGGTCTCTTTAACTCTCTTTAGCTCTCTTTAGGTCTCTTTAGCTCTCTTTTAGCTCTCTTTAGGCTCTCTTTAATTCTCTTTAACTCTCTTTAGCTCTCTTTAGCTCTCTTTGGTCTCTTTAACTCTCTTTAGCTCTCTTTAGATGTCTTTAACTCTCTTTAGCTCTCTTTAGCTCTCTTTAGATCTCTTTAGCTCTCTTTAGACTCTCTTTAGCTCTCTTTAACTCTCTTTAACTCTCTTTAGCTCTCTTTAGCTCTCTTTAGCTCTCTTTTGGTCTCTTTAACTCTCTTTAGCTCTCTTTAACTCTCTTTAACTCTCTTTAGCTCTCTTTAGCTCTCTTTAACTCTCTTTAACTCTCTTTAGCTCTCTTTAGCTCTCTTTAGCTCTCTTTAGCTCTCTTTAGATCTCTTTTGGTCTCTTTAACTCTCTTTAGCTCTCTTTAACTCTCTTTAACTCTCTTTAGCTCTCTTTAGCTCTCTTTAGATCTCTTTTGGTCTCTTTAACTCTCTTTAGCTCTCTTTAACTCTCTTTAACTCTCTTTAGCTCTCTTTAGCTCTCTTTAACTCTCTTTAACTCTCTTTAGCTCTCTTTAGCTCTCTTTAACTCTCTTTAACTCTCTTTAGGTCTCTTTTGGTCTCTTTAACTCTCTTTAGCTCTCTTTAGCTCTCTTTAGCTCTCTTTAACTCTCTTTAGCTCTCTTTAGCTCTCTTTAGCTCTCTTTAACTCTCTTTAACTCTCTTTAGCTCTCTTTAGCTCTCTTTTGGTCTCTTTTGGTCTCTTTTGCTCTCTTTTGGTCTCTTTTGGTCTCCACCAACTTCTTCGGAACAGTTTTGCATTTTTAGATGTTCCGTTTCTTTGACAGCTTGTCTCTAACTTTACCTGTCTTTAATTCAATATAATTCAATTCATTTTGTCCAGCCCAAAATCACACATTTGCCTCAGAGAGCTTTAGAATCTGTACACGTACGACATCCTCTGTCTGACCCTCACAGAACTCAAGAAGGCTTTACCGGGAGGAAGGGAGAAGACAGGGATCCTCTCCAGGACGGACAGAAGTGTGATCCATGTTTTATGTCTACGGAATGAAAAACATAACAGAGTTACAACACATTCATGCATATGACATAAATAATTCATATAATGAGAGTAGTAAGCAGAACATGATGGAAGAATTACGACTGTGAATAATAACAGCAGCAGTGGATATGATAGAATAACAACGATAATAAAAGCAGTAACGCTATCGGTAATAGTTATAGAACATGTGAGTAATAATAATAATAAATAGTGCACGTGTGCCCAGACTGTGTCTCTGTTTCCTCCACTGATCCGAATCCTGCCAAAGGATTGTAAACATTGATGTTATTAAAATAATAATGAAGGTGGAGGACTGTGCAGCCTCTGCGATGTTTAGTCTGTGTTTTGTTGTAAATATTAAATATGAATACACCTATCATCACATGCATATGTTCAAGGTGTTTTCTTTTCCCCGTGTTGGCATTTTGACTTCAGCCCACGACGGTCGAGTTGCTGTTTGAACCTTCAGCACTGATTGAGTTTTGGTTCGTGGAGGAAACGAGAGTGAAGTGAAATACAGATTCTCTAAAGAGGTTCAAACTGAAAACACACACACACACACACGCACACACACACACACACACACACACACATGCATGCTGTGCTTAACGTCCCCACAGACTCGTCTCATTCGTGGACAGAACGGCCACATATGTAGTGAGAAAGCAACAACGCAGTCACAGACACGCTTCAGTGGACACTGCAGATGACGGCCGCTCTCTCTCTGAGTCTCCGTCCGTCCCGGTGGGACGTCCCGGTGGGACGGCTGCAGACTCACGTCAGACCGTCTTTCAAGAGCAACACGTGAATGCGTTTCAGTTTACATGACGGTTCTCCACACGATGTGTTGAACATGCACAATTGTCACGAACACAAACTCACGAACACAAATATTGTGTATTTTACAGAGTAGCAGGATTTGCTGTTTTATTTTGAAAAACACCACAAACCTTTTAATGCTTTTGTACTGAGAAGAAATATTGGACAAATATCTCAAGACCTGAGCCGGTAAAACCGAAACTATACCTGCATGACTAAGTGACTTACGTTTCCCAGACGTTCATGTGTTTTGGCAGTAAACATGTTTTGAGCATGTTTTGGGGGCTACGGGGTCGTTAAGCTCACTCCAAACCCCCAACGACCACGTTAACTTTCAGCCGCAGTGAAAAGAAGAAAGAAAACATGAAGAAAGCCCCATCAAACCTGGAGGTAAGATGTCTTTACTCCCCCACCACTCAGGACCAGATTACTCCATTAATGGACCTGCCTGCCTCCCCCCCCCCCCCACCCCCCACCAACACTCTTACAGTACTCTTCCACCTAGTGAATTATGAATGGAGGGGGCCCTTGTTTTTCTGCCTCTGGCCGGCCCGGTGTCCACTCAGTGCACTCTACTGTACATGCACACATCACATTTAAACACACGGCAAAGTGGGACGGAGTGAGGCTATCGGATCGGATCGATGGAGCTGAAGTTTGACACAACTGTACGACTTCCGAGATGATTGCAGTCACGTATCCGGGACGACCGGAGAGGACAAAGGTCAGGACTGTGTACAGTTTGTTTGTGTGGTTAGCTCCATTCAGACTGCAGGCTGATCACATTTGCTTCTCAAATCAGATCTTTCAGACGGACTGTTGTGTGTCCAGACATCACTGAGCTATCTGCGTGGGTTGCTGTCACAACAGCATGGATGTCAGTAACACGTAGCTACGATGGTGACGCAGCTTTCCAACGTGGAAGCATCATTCCGTCCTCCAGATCTGTAAAGATCATCTCAAACCTTCTCCAAACGTGCTTTGCTTCCTGCCCGGACTTTCTAAATCTAATCTGGATTTACCAGAAACAAAACATATTTGTGCTGGAAGTCTGAAGAAGACCTTCGAGGTATGCACCCTCAGCACCAGAGGCCCCATCACAATCAAGGGGAGTGATAACAAAGACCTCGATTGATGCTTCAGACCTCCTGAAAGACACGACTAGAACATTTCGGTGGGTCTTTAAAAGCATAAGAAAATTATTTGTCACTTGCAATTGTCACTAAAATGTCTCCAAAGCCTACTAAGGCCCAGTTTCCCTTATTAGAACTGCAAAACATTGTCCGGTTTACTCTCCTCACTCGGTTTCATATTTACGATGGCGTAGAATGTGAAAGGGTTTAAAAACCAGAACTTAACTTGAAGTCAGCCAGACGGACCAAGATCGACCTGATAGATGGACATGAAGAACTCAATAAGACGGCGCCTCATTGGCCACAATTATGTTGTGTCATGTGACTCACAGTGTCCCCTTTAACGAGGCCTCTGCAGCGCTAATGATGAGCCGCAGCCATAACTAGCCTCATTAGAAGGCCTTTCAGAGTGTTTAGATTAGCTTAATTAGCTGTGGTACGCACACACACACACACACACACAGTAACAAGCATGCACGTGCACACTCGGTCCTTGTAGACCCGGCCTCAAGCTATTGCGCTCGCAGAAAGCTGTTTTAAAAGTTAAATGCCACTGTGTAAATATATTTCCAGCCAGCGGATATCCAGGAAATAATCAACTTTTAATTTAGCTGCTAATCTATAGTCGCCGCGGTGCTCGGCCGCCTCCCTGAAGTCATTGGGAGGGAAAGAAGAGAGAAAGAGAGCTGGAAACCCTGCAAGGAAAGTGCTTGAGAAATCATTATCAGAGGTTTTCTTAGACTTTCTGTCCCGAGGATATCTGAACATTTGTGGAATTACAATAAGGGGAGAAATCAAAGAAGAAGAAGACGCATGAGAGGGAAGATTTGAAGATTCTTTGCCTGCAGAAGTGCGTCTCGCTCCCTCGTTAACTACAGCAAAGTTGATGCAATAGCACATTAAGTCGGTCAATAGACTTCATCAATGCCAGCATCCATTAATGGACAACAGCCGGCAGCACAGAGCTGAAGAAAAAGGCTTCACACGTAGATTTGGTGTAATTTTCTTGTGTTTTTATCATTTCCAGAATGAGGAGAAAGAAATAATGAATGTTTTTGATTCCTGTGTACAGAACTTATCATTGAGGATTTATTCCCTTTCACATCACAAACCAGCTGAATTCTCACATCATTGGTGATGCTCAGTATTTACGATAGTTTACGTTAAGACACTGTAGACCTAACATGTCAATACAAACATGCCTCAGTCTGGACGGATGTTACGCTGTATTACGTTGTGATTCTGACTTTAGACTTTAAGGATGAAGTTCTAAGCGTGAAACATTTTTGGATAACTGAGGCTTTACAAACCTGAAGTCGGTTCAAATACGAGCCACAAGGCCAATGAATGCACACCTTTAATCAATGTGTTTTTACATTCATACACTGTTAAATAACTGTGTGTGTAAAAAACACATCTCAGTCGAGTTCAAATGAAAAGCTTTCCTAGATTCGTTCAAACCGTCTTTTATTTCATGTCGATTGTAGCTTTTAGGCCTCGCAGACAAACACAATGTGTGAAACAGTTTTGTGTGTTCGCTGTGGAACACATTACAAACTGCACCTTTAAAAAGAACTGTGATCTCACGCTGTTCTGATTAATAGGAGGCTTAATGGGATTAATGAGGAAACGCAATTAGCATAAACCGGGTGGTGTGTTGGTGATTCAGGGCTCCTGGTGGCTGGTTGCTTTGGAATGCAGAAATCAAAGACTGTGTGTGTGTGTGTGTGTGTGTGTGTGTGTGTGTGTGTGTGTGTGTGTGTGTGTGTGTGTGTGTGTGTGTGTGCGTGTGTGTGGGTGTGTGTGTGTGTGTGTTCAGCTCCTCAGAGGGACTCAGTGGGAAGGAGAGTGGAGCATTGCTGGAGAGACGATGGAGGGAGGGATGAAGAGATGAAGGTGAGGATGAAGATTCAACGCTGCAAAAAGTGAGGGTAGAATAAAAAACAGCGAGTTGATCGTGAAGTCGTTTACCTCTTTGAGTTCAAGCTCGTCAGCATTTACCCACAATCCACCAGCAGCAGTGGCATGAAACTCAAACACTGATGGGACATACGGGGACAGAGTGAAGGACACGAGAACAGGAAGTTACAGTTGGTTTGCATGAATTGTATGAACTTTACTTGCATCCTCATGTTTGGTTCAACCCATTTAAATAAGTGAGGGAAGGCTAAATATTATATAAACCTATTGTAATTAAACAAGAAAAGTCAAATTACAGCATTCACATTGACCATCAAGTTGAGTCAACACGTTTCTAAAATAAAGGTGCACATGTGAGTGAATGGAGAAACTTGTGACGTTGGATGTCAGATGACACATGTGGCTGTTAAAAAGCATCGCAAGAGTTAACGAGATAGGAAATAAGACAAACTCACGGTTTGTTTCTTCTGCTCTTTGTTTCTGTTCTTTTTGTTTTTAAGTGAAACACGTCGACCTCACAGACGTCTACGATCTGAGATGAGAGGTCTTCACTGTTTGTTTCCAGCACAAAGCACAGAACGGACAGTGAGGAGATACGGTACGTACCAACCAGGAAGAGACTCAAAATGAACACAAAGAGACACAAAACAACTACAGAGAGACACAAAACAACTACAGAGAGACACAAAACAACTACAGAGAGACACAAAACGACTACAGAGAGACACAAAACAACTACAGAGAGACACAAAACAACTACAGAGAGACACAAAACAACTACAGAGAAACATAAAACAACTACAGAGAGACACAAAACAACTACAGAGAAACACAAAACAACTACAGAGAAATATAAAACAACTACAGAGAAACATAAAACAACTACAGAGAGACACAAAACAACTACAGAGAAACATAAAACAACTACAGAGAAACATAAAACAACTACAGAGAAACATAAAACAACTACAGAGAAACATAAAACAACTACAGAGAGACACAAAACAACTACAGAGAAACAGAAAACAACTACAGAGAAACACAAAACAACTACAGCGAAACAGAAAACAACTACAGAGAGACACAAAACAACTACAGAGAAACAGAAAACAACTACAGAGAAACACAAAACAACTACAGCGAAACATAAAACAACTACAGAGAGACACAAAACAACTACAGAGAAACATAAGACAACTACAGAGAGACATAAAACAACTACAGAGAGACACAAAACAACTACAGAGAAACACAAAACAACTACAGAGAAACATAAAACAACTACAGAGAGACACAAAACAACTACAGAGAAACATAAAACAACTACAGAGAGACACAAAACAACTACAGAGAAACAGAAAACAACTACAGAGAAATATAAAACAACTACAGAGAAACACAAAACAACTACAGCGAAACATAAAACAACTACAGAGAGACACAAAACAACTACAGAGAAACATAAAACAACTACAGAGAGACACAAAACGACTACAGAGAGACACAAAACAACTACAGAGAGACACAAAACAACTACAGAGAGACACAAAACGACTACAGAGAGACACAAAACAACTACAGAGACACAAAACAACTACAGAGAGACACAAAACAACTACAGAGAGACACAAAACAACTACAGAGACACAAAACAACTACAGAGAAACATAAAACGACTACAGAGAGACACAAAACAACTACAGAGAGACACAAAACGACTACAGAGAGACACAAAACAACTACAGAGACACAAAACAACTACAGAGAGACACAAAACAACTACAGAGAAACATAAAACAACTACAGAGAGACACAAAACAACTACAGAGACACAAAACAACTACAGAGAAATATAAAACAACTACAGAGAGACACAAAACAACTACAGAGAAACATAAAACAACTACACAGAAATATAAAACAACTACAGAGAGACACAAAACAACTACAGAGAGACACAAAACAACTACAGAGAGACACAAAACAACTACAGAGAAACACAAAACAACTACAGAGAAACATAAAACAACTACAGAGAGACACAAAACAACTACAGAGAAACATAAAACAACTACAGAGAGACACAAAACAACTACAGAGAAACAGAAAACAACTACAGAGAAACACAAAACAACTACAGCGAAACATAAAACAACTACAGAGAGACACAAAACAACTACAGAGAAACAGAAAACAACTACAGAGAAACACAAAACAACTACAGCGAAACATAAAACAACTACAGAGAGACACAAAACAACTACAGAGAAACATAAAACAACTACAGAGAGACATAAAACAACTACAGAGAGACACAAAACAACTACAGAGAAACACAAAACAACTACAGAGAAACATAAAACAACTACAGAGAGACACAAAACAACTACAGAGAAACATAAAACAACTACAGAGAGACACAAAACAACTACAGAGAGACAGAAAACAACTACAGAGAAATATAAAACAACTACAGAGAAACACAAAACAACTACAGCGAAACATAAAACAACTACAGAGAGACACAAAACAACTACAGAGAAACATAAAACAACTACAGAGAGACACAAAACGACTACAGAGAGACACAAAACAACTACAGAGAGACACAAAACAACTACAGAGAGACACAAAACGACTACAGAGAGACACAAAACAACTACAGAGACACAAAACAACTACAGAGAGACACAAAACAACTACAGAGAGACACAAAACAACTACAGAGACACAAAACAACTACAGAGAAACATAAAATGACTACAGAGAGACACAAAACAACTACAGAGACACAAAACAACTACAGAGAGACACAAAACAACTACAGAGAGACACAAAACAACTACAGAGACACAAAACAACTACAGAGAGACACAAAACAACTACAGAGAAACATAAAACAACTACAGAGAGACACAAAACAACTACAGAGACACAAAACAACTACAGAGAAATATAAAACAACTACAGAGAGACACAAAACAACTACAGAGAAACATAAAACAACTACAGAGAAATATAAAACAACTACAGAGAAACACAAAACAACTACAGAGAAACATAAAACAACTACAGAGAGACACAAAACAACTACAGAGAAATATAAAACAACTACAGAGAAACACAAAACAACTACAGAGAGACACAAAACAACTACAGAGAGACACAAAACAACTACAGAGAAATATAAAACAACTACAGAGAAATATAAAACAACTACAGAGAGACACAAAACAACTACAGAGAAACATAAAACAACTACAGAGAAATATAAAACAACTACAGAGAGACACAAAACAACTACAGAGAGACACAAAACAACTACAGAGAGACACAAAACAACTACAGAGAAATATAAAACAACTACAGAGAGACACAAAACAACTACAGAGACACAAAACAACTACAGAGAGACACAAAACAACTACAGAGAGACACAAAACAACTACAGAGAAATATAAAACAACTACAGAGAAACATAAAACAACTACAGAGAGACACAAAACAACTACAGAGAGACACAAAACAACTACAAAAAGACTGAAGCCGTGGAAAAACCACACAAAAAGACAGAATCACTTCAAAGAGACACAAAACAGCCACAAAGAGACAAAAAGATTGCAAAGAGATATAAAACAACTACAAAGCGACTCACAGTGACTGTTAAACAGGGAAAACAACCACAGTAAGAGGCCAAATGACTACAAAGACTCACAAAACAACAACAAAAAGAATCTAAAAATGGATGAAGTCTCCTATATAGGAGATGTGTTGGAGCCTTTTGCATCTCAGGGGCCCAATGTCTAATAATCCGCCCAAATCAATAACCAAAGAGGTCGGAGAAGAAGTGTTTCAGAGAAACAGTAGAAAGACACGAAGACACACCTCCAGTGAGATAAACCTGATTTTAAAAACGTTTTCATAACTTGACATTTTTTGCAGCCCAGCCTGCGGTGAAGAGGCCAGGGGCTTCATTAGAGAGATCTGGAGGCCGACCCTATCAGCCTGGGGGCAGGCAGGAGGTGGTGCTGGTGGGGGGGGGGGCCCACTGGAGACGGGCTCCCATGGGCTCCCCGCGACCGACCTCCTGCTTCTGTGGATGGGCCAGAAAAATCAACGGCGTTAGCCTTTGAACAACCTCCTCCTCCTCCTCCTCCTCCTCCTCCACGCTCTCTCTCTCTTTCTCCCTCTCTCTGTGGGCCCTAATGAATCATTCATTTAACCCCTCCACCACCTTCAACACCACCACCAGCACCAACCACCCGTCTACCCCGTCCTACGCTTCCTTAACGCGTTCTTTTTTCTAAATCTTTTTCTTGCTGCTCTCCTATTTCACAGCACGTACGAGAGAAAGACGCGCGTGCGCGGGTGGCAGCACGGTGGTGGTGGGCACGGAGAGGGAGCAGGAAACAACAAAGGGAGGAACTAACGCCCATCTGTGTCACAGATCCCTCCGTGTATCCCATTAAAGGCAATGTCTGACAAATTACTTTACACAGCTTGGATGTTGATTTCCGTGTGTGTGTGTGTGTGTGTGTGTGTGTGTGTGTGTGTGTGTGTGTGTGTGTGTGTGTGTGTGTGTGTGTGTGTGGCGGTAATGAGGGCACGATGGTATGAAGCCCTTTAAATGAGCTGCAGAGCTGCAGAGGAAGCCGCGGCTACCCAGAAGAAAATCAATTACAGGCTTATTATCTGGGAAGACTCGTTCATTTAATGGAATAATTGGTCGGGACACGCCGGAGCTAATTGCAATGATGAATCCAACTTTCTCACATGAAAGGGGAAGTAAATGAATCTAGATGCGCACTTGAAAGGCTCGCACGGATCTGGGGACGGTTTCAAAGATGCTTTTTTTATATTCTGGGGGTTTGTTTTCCCTGGACTCCGACTCACAGGCAGCTGCGAAGAAAACAGGCTTGAATCAATTGGAGAGGAGGTCTCTGTTAACTCAGCTAGAGGAGGAAAAAGAGGAGGAGGAGGAGGAGGAGGAGGAGGAGGAGAGATGGCAGGAGGAAAACAGGGACGGGGTTTGTGTGGAAGGCTTTGAGGGGAAAAATTGAAAAACAAACGGCACCCTTCAGTGAGGAGCGGAGGTCTTAACATTGCAATTATTTGACTTGTGAATTTGAATTATAAAAAAAGAAAGAAAGATTGTTCAAGAAATTGAAAGTCTTCTTGACGGAGGGAGGAAGAGGACGAAAGTATTATTCAGTAACACAATCCGAGATATTAATATTTGAATCATGATGATGATGTTCTTCTCTGCCACAGAGCAACGTATCCTCGTGGAGCGGTTCATGATAGCGTACAAAAAGTATGTGTGTTTTCATGTCCAGCAGCACGAGTCAATGTCCGCTCGTTACATGCAGTCTTTTCAAAATAAACTTCCCTCTTCAATGGAAACAACTTAGTTATGTTTAGGCAACACAAGTTCTTAGTTTAGGAAAAGAAGGTTCAAGTTAAAATAACTACAGGAGAAGTTAAGTGACAAATAAATCAACATTGACGTCGGTCTCGAACTGTTTTTGTTAAACCATCCACCTCCCCTCACACCACCGTGTGTGACTTTGTTGAACGTTCACGATCAAGTGGTTTACATACAATACGCTTTCATGGCACCTTTGAGTTACAGAGCGTTGTATCTGAGCACTGTTACATCTGGAAGCACCTTTCTGCCACTGTGATGGAAACAAAGACCCTGAAGTCATTACAATGAGGAGCTATAGAACATAATGCGGTAGCATTTCAAAAGAACGACTTACCGTCTCAAGATAAACTCTCGACACTAACTCACTATTTGGACTTTCGAGATCTTTTTTTTCATCGCAGTCATTTCTGAAGTCTGTAGAACTCTTTTTGTTCCAGCCAGTAGAAATATAACAAGTGACAAACCTGACGTGGAATATTTGAGAACCTTTTCTTGGCCTCAGCAGGAAACACAAAGTCAATCACAGTTTTGGAAGAAGCGACCAGAGCAACGTCTTCTGTGTTCTTCAGACAATAAAGGCCTTCAAACATCCAGCGGATTCATTCACACGTCAACACGGCTTTTTCAAACTGTTGTTGTTTTCTGAGCTTTTGCAGCGGGAACAAGTTCATGAACCGATCACGTTGTGTGGAATTCATATTGTTCATAAACACTCTAGTGTACAACAGCAAAGAAGGCAAACGTCATTACTCCTTTCAGCCTCGACAAAGGCAGCGCAGACCAGATCCTCCTATTCTGACCTTTCACAATAAAAGCCCTATATACAGTATATATAATATTTGCAGAAGAGTATTTTGTGTTTAAAGGCCTTTCAGTAAAACACACACTGACTTTACCGTTCAGTCGTGGTTCCTCACCCTTCAGATTTGGACCAAAACTACTATGTTTTGGGGTGAATATGTTTTCATAGAAGACATTTGAAAAGTACTGTACATTATTAAACGCTTAAAGATGTATTTATTTCTGCAAAAAACTACATTACAAAGTGTTATTCAAGGATTCAAGGATCATTTGTTGTCATTATTCAACACGGGGATGCACAACAAAATGTAGTTGCAGCCAATTTTTAACACAACAAACACATGACAAACAAAACAACAAGAGTAGTACATTCCTGTAGTGCACGTTTTAAAATTTGCATCATAATTTGCATCGTTATAAACCATTTAAATATTTATATAGTGCTAATAAATGGCAGGTTTTGGTTGAGAGTTACCAGCTACGACCTCCTATCAGAATGTAGCCGATGCTGTCATGCTACGGTTTTACTTAACTTGTTTTTTTTATGTAAACAATATTTGTAATTGGGTTTGTGATTTCTCTTCGCTTCTCTACAAAGACGCCTGTGTTATGTGCCGGCTGGTGTTCTGGTTGGCAGCGGCGTTTTCTCGTGACGTTTGGCAGCGACATCTGAGAGGCTCCGGAGACTCGAGACACAACGCTCTCAGCTCCCTCCGGCTCTGAGCTTGAAGACGACGGCGAGGCCAAGTGGCAGCACTTCACAAATCAAAGATGGTGGCCTGCAAACCTCCTGTGCTTCCTAATCGTACATGCCAGGACTGCTAGAGAGAGAAACAAGATTCTCTTCATCCTCCCCCGTGATCAAAACACACATTTATACACATTTTCTTCTGAAGAAAGAGAGAAAAAGATCCTCTGACATGTTTCAGGAAGCCGCCATCTGTTTCTATCAGTGTCTTCTTGCGTCGGTGTGAAACCAAACTGCAAACACAAGCTCGAGTCCGACGTTAACCGACTGAAAGTCAAAGGGATGCGCCGCTTTCAGAGCGTCAAGCAAAGCAGGCAACTTCAAAACAAACAAAAGTAAAAGTTGTTCCTCCTGATTGATGTTCTGCCTTTTGATCAGTGATTATCTGGGATGAATAATTCAAAGTACTAAAAAGTTAATAAAATCTCTCCGATGTGGACTTCTGAGGCGAGAGGAGAGATTTGATGGACATGAAGGACGGAGGACTCGTGGTGTGGAAAAGGAGAGGGTTGCAGCTGGGGAGTCACCAACAAACAATAAATAAATTACAAGTAAAATGGACAGAGGAGGAGTGAATAGAGGCAAGAGAGGAAGAGCCGCGTCGTAAGAGGAGGAGGAGAGGTGTGGCAGAACCCGGCCCCCTAATTGGTCCTTAAACACCCGCGCCGAGCAGAACTGTTGCTATCATAAGAAATTGATGAATTAACTGAGTGAGGGAGATAGGCAGAGAGAGAGAGAGAGAGAGAGAGAGAGAGAGAGAGAGAGAGAGAGAGAGAGAGAGAGAGAGAGAGAGAGAGAGAGAGAGAGAGAGAGAGAGAGAGAGAGAGAGAGAGAGAGAGAGAGAGAGAGAGAGAGAGAGAGAGAGAGAGAGAGAGAGAGAGAGAGAGAGAGAGAGAGAGAGAGAGAGAGAGAGAGAGGGTTCTGAATCTTTTAAGAGGATAACTTACTTGGGCAAAACAGCTGTTTATGCATTATTTGTGCGGCGAGCCATTTACCACCGTTTAGGATGAAGAACTTTGGTTCCCGGGCTGCAGGAGTTGCCCGGGGGGACACAGAAGGGTTTTCGGGAGGGACCCGGCGGCCCATCAGTCACTGATAAGAAAGGATGAAAAATTAATTTGCTGGTAGTTTCGTTTTTAAAGACTCGGATATCGGCCTGTCAGTCTGCGAGCTTTCGTTTAAGTGACAAACAGGCGTGCAGGGATTCAGGCGAGAGGAGGAGACGAGGTGGGCGGACGGGTAGATGCAACAGCTTCATCTGTTGAGATGCTTGTTTCATTCTATTTTAGTCTCACTTCCCAGATATCATCTCATAGTTTAAGACTAAAGTGCAACACACATTGTTGCATCATGTGACTTTTGATAAATCTTTCTCCTGGTTTAGAAATACCTGAATAAAGTACTACGTTGTGAAGTGACACTATGCATGTAACGAGTGGAAACTGTATGTTTCCTTGTGAACGCGGGACTTTATTTTGAAAAGACACCACGCATGAGCGTCGGTGTTTGACGAGTTGGGAGTGAGAGTGTCGACAGGTTTGTTCTCCACTGAAGTTGTGTAAAAGTTAGTAAACTGGGTTCATCCTGAACTGCTGGACGAGAAAAAGTCCAACATGCAGCGATGCAGACGAACATAACTCTGGATAATCATGTGTACAAAGAGACAAAAAGCCTGGTTTCTCTCTGCTCCATCCATCATATCCCAAAACCGATGAAAACCAGGATCAGACTCAAAGGAATACTTGCATGAAAACACACTTAGCGAATGTTTGCAGAGAGTAAAGACTACAGCTCCTTCTGTGCAGAGGAGCAAATCATAGAACGTGGTTTCAGAACCTGTTGTCGTCCACAAGCTTGTAACAAGTGGAGCGGAGGCGGAGGTGCGGGTTGACGGACGGATGATGGCCGCCTCAAACTCTGTCCGGAAGGACGATTTGACATCATCACTGTTTCACTTTCATCACTTCAAAGACAGCCTTGAAGTTCGACGCTGGAGAAATCACACGACAAGCGCCATCGCAGTGAAAGACGGCCGCTGTCGCACATCTTCAAATACCCGTCGGCTGTCACTCAAGTCCAAACGAACCGCGAGAGCCTCGAACCCTGCGCGAAGAAAACCAACAAGAACCGGAGATGCAGTTAGAAACTTCAGGGTTTACGAGTTTGGGGAGACGGAAGAAAACTCGCAGATCTCCGAGACGGTGCGCTGTTTGGTCTGAGTCTGTGTTTTAACCGGTAGAACTCACTTGAGTTTGTGTATGAAGGACGGTGCTGAATGTTTACACACCCGATGACCCTGAATGCTCCGTTATCTTGATTTACAGCCTGAAATCCGCTTATTTCCAGTCGTTTTGCAGCTGGTTTTGATTGTGTGTATATTTTCATACTTTTTTGGACCAAATTGGTGCAATTTGATGCAAAACAATCAGTAAAAGTGAAAACACGTCGATGCTCTCGGGCAACATAGTGAAGATCACACGATCTAGTTAAGAATGCATGCTCATCTATAACGTATATAAAAACTGAGTCTGTGCAGGTGTGTGTGTTCCCTGCCTCTGTCACCTGCCCTCTTCCTCTCTTCCTCTCTTCCTCTCTTCCCCTCTTCCTCTCTTCCTCTCTTCCTCTCCTCCTCTCTTCCTCTCTTCCTCTCTTCCTCTCCTCCTCTCTTCCCCTCTTCCTCTCCTCCTCTCTTCCTCTCCTCCTCTCTTCCCCTCTTCCTCTCTTCCTCTCTTCCTCTCTTCCTCTCCTCCTCTCTTCCTCTCTTCCTCTCTTCCTCTCCTCCTCTCTTCCCCTCTTCCTCTCTTCCTCTCTTCCTCTCCTCCTCTCTTCCCCTCTTCCTCTCCTCCTCTCTTCCCCTCTTCCTCTCTTCCTCTCTTCCTCTCCTCCTCTCTTCCTCTCTTCCTCTCTTCCTCTCCTCCTCTCTTCCCCTCTTCCTCTCCTCCTCTCTTCCTCTCTTCCTCTCGTCCCCTCTTCCTCTCGTCCCCTCGTCCTCTCTTCCTCTCTTCCTCTCTTCCCCTCCTCCTCTCTTCCCCTCTTCCTCTCCTCCTCTCTTCCCCTCTTCCTCTCCTCCTCTCTTCCTCTCTTCCTCTCGTCCCCTCTTCCTCTCGTCCCCTCGTCCTCTCTTCCTCTCTTCCTCTCTTCCCCTCTTCCTCTCGTCCCCTCGTCCTCTCTTCCTCTCTTCCTCTCTTCCCCTCCTCCTCTCTTCCCCTCCTCCTCTCTTCCCCTCTTCCTCTCTTCCTCTCTTCCCCGCTTCCTCTCTTCCTCTCTTCCCCTCCTCCTCTCTTCCTCTCTTCCCCTCCTCCTCTCTTCCTCTCTTACTCTCTTACTCTCATCCTCTCGTCCTCTCTCGCTCTACTCTCCTGTCATCCCTCCTGTTGACGTGGTGACTGCCTCGGGCGATGTCCATGTCCTGTGGTTCTCTGACGCTGATCGGCCCTGATGGAGCGCTTTGTCCCTGTTTGTTCACCGTCGTGTCACAGCAGCACCTGGTGAAGCACCTGGTGAAGCACCTGGTGAAGCACCTGGTGAAGCACCTGG
>JAFEUB010000298.1:487500-500000 GCA_024529925.1 Ophthalmolycus amberensis | reverse complement strand
GAGCAGATTCTCTGCCAGTTATTTTCGTGTTCCAACCTTCCCCAAACTGGCCAAACAGGAACTTTCCTTCATCATGTCGGATGCAGTTTTATGTCAGCCTGTCAATCAGCCTCTCAGTGATTCTGCTCATCACTCCTCCCCCTCTCCTCCTCCTCCTCCTCCTTGTCTTTCTCCTCCAGCCCTCCGCACTGAATTCACTCGCGGCCCCTCGTATCGATCCGCCGGTGTGATAGAGGTGGGAGGTGCGTTCACAATGCGGCGGGGGTCTGGCTGCTCGGGCTGCATCTTTCAGAGGGCCAATCGATACCGACTCCTTTCTCTCCCCTTCAAAGCTTCTCATTCACACAGACAAACCGGGAGAGAAAGGAGACGTGAGGAGCAGGAGCGAGGAGGAGGAGGAGAGTGAGTGACAAGAGAGTTATTCTTCTTTTCTCTCCCTTTTTTCGCTTCCCATCGCACTCTTCTTCTACTTCTTCTATCCTCTCTGGACTCCCTGCCTGGCCTCGGGGTCAAACTGGGGAGAGAGGGAGAAAAAGAAGAGCGGGAGGGTGAACGACAGGAAAAGACACATGGGAGGGAAGAAAGAAAAGGGAACGACAGAAGACAAAATATGCAAAAAGTATTCCGAGATGTGCAGAACTCAAATCATGAAACAGTTTCACTAAGTTCTGATGTTACAGATTTCTCACTCTCGTTCACTTCTGATGGGATTCTACTGATCACAGCAGGAGGCCCTGAGATGAGGGATGGGAGTCGAAGGATAACTTGTTGATGAAGATTGAAATGGACGACAGATGGATGGTGGTTCACAGTCGGAGTATAAATCAGAGGATGATTCATTGTCTTTGACCACTTATCCTGTTCAGGGTCGCGGGGGGCTGGAGCTGATACCCAGCTGGCACTGGGTGAAGAACATGCAAACACAAACAGCGGTCTCCTTTGTGAAAGTCCTGTGTTTGTTTGATCCATCCCGTCTTATACGACATCATTACGTCTTACCCTGCAAAGACACTTTACCCGTTTTATTGAAGACCTCCAGGGGTTTAACTCCCCAGCTCGCTGCAGCGATGCAGCGATGTAGTGATGCAGTGATGTACTCCAGAGGATGTCAGTACACCGTGACATCACTGGAGCAGAACCCAACACACGTGTTCTGTTGTGAAACAACGTATCCTCATGCAATGCTGCTTATACCTTACGAAATGTTACTGCGTTTCCCTTTAAAAGCTCAGCAACACGTGTCTATTTCGTCTCGTTACATGTCTACGGTCTTCACAGGAGACTTCTGAGTTCGGCAACGAAACAACTTTAGGAAGAATACGTAAGTGCCGTTACTGAAGTAGGCAAGTTACGTGACAAATCGATCCATGTCGGACCATCTCCTGAGAGACCCATCGCCCTCCTGTCCACTCTGTGTGGTCCATGATTACATGGATTATATACCGTTTGATTTCGTAAAATATCTACAAATTACAGCGCATTATTTTTCGCAGTTACAGCTTCGAGCGCTGGATAACAAAAGCCAGTGTGAAACAGTGTTATACATATTTCATTTGTAAGGCAGGAAAGGTTTGGTTCGGATGACAAAACCTCAGTAAATATCAGAGATATTATTAAACAACGACCTCGAGTGTTTTCCGACGACTCCAAGACGGGACGCTCCGGGAAACAGTGTTCTGTGAAGCTAAGGGTTGGGATTTGTAAGGTTAAACCATTTCCATTAACAAAGAGCAGAAACAAAGCCTTGATTATTCAAACACAGACGGCAGCGTGCGGCCTCCTCTGGGACTGTGATCCCCGGCATCAAACGCCGACAACAACCTTCCTCTTATCGGCTTTAATGGACTCTGACAAGTGCAGAAGATGTTGAGCAAACAGTCTCACCTGATAGTGAAGCATGAGGCTGACTGATTCTGCTCCCTTTGCATTTGACTGTGTGACGTCGTGTCCTTGTGAGAGGACTTGTATGGAATATTACAGCGTGTCAGTAAGTCAGGAAGCAAACTTTTCCTTGAGAGCTCTCCACGTGTCTCGGGGCGTCGGACACTATTACGTGTTGGCGATGTCTCTTCCTTTCTTCAGCAGAGGTTCTCGCTAATTTGATGCTCTGGCGAGGAAGATCGTTGGCTTTAATACAAATCATGTTTCAATGGTTACTTGAAGACCTTAAGCCCCGCCCCGGCTCTCTGGAGGGGCGGCGGTAATGAGGCCTGCTGGGATTTCAATCATTTCTACATCTGTTGAAAAATAAGGAGAAGAGAGAAGAGGAAAAACAGAGAGAAAATAAAAATCAACTAAGCCCTCCCTCCCTCCCCCGATCCATCCCCGTCTCACTCTGTGAAAATAATTTGTTTTGAGGATTGATAATGAAAGAAATATATAAATATATAAACTTTTTTTTCTTCTAATTTTGTATTCTTGAAAATCTCTCGCAGCACCTCGATGCTTAAAACTCCCCCCAACCATTTCTACCGCCCTCTTCTCTCCTTCCCCTCGACGCTGAAAAATAAATAAATCTTTGTGATATTAGATTTCAGACACCTCTTTATCACACAAACTCTGTCTCCCCATCTTCCCGTCTGTCCTCCGCCTGTTACGCTACGTTTCCTCTCAGAGCGGCAGCTCCATCTTTTCCCACTTTACTTCGCTCTAAATATCGGTTGGTGACAGTAAACGCAGCCTTAAAGAAGCAGCTGCAGATCTGGAGATAAGAACTCGATCGTGTCTGAGGGGCTCAAGCAGAACGAGTCCTCACTGCAAGATGTGATCTCAAGCATTCAACAAAGGTGACTCTCTGAAAGTATTGGAAATCATCCGTCTCTCCTTCTCATTTCCAGCATCAACTACCGACGTTTTGTTACATTGTAGCGTCTGGAGAGACGCACCACGCTTTCAAGTAGCTACAACATGAACCCAGATGCTCTGGGGAGTAAGATGATTTAGAACAAACACGGGACTTTCAACCAGGAGACCGGTGTTCGTGTCCCAGAGATACGTTAGCGATATTTGCGACGAGTTTCTGTACTTATTTTGAAGCCCAGCCATGCTGTTCTTCCTCCTTCACTCCAAACAGACCTACACCCATGGAGAGCGTCATAGTTCCATGCATCGGGCCACTGACTAAGCTGCAGTATTTGATGAATTTAGATGAAAGTTATGGTGAACGTACAATCAAATAAATGCCTTTTTACACTTTACCAGCTACTACCTCTGTCAGTCTGTCTGGGCAGGTGGTGCACTGTGGGTTCATCAACTTTGTTGCAGGCCAAATGCAACACAAACTCACCATTAGTCTGGTGTGTGCATGTCTTTCTACGGAATCTCATTGATGCTCCATGAGTTTGCATGAGTTTCCAGGGCAGACGAGAGGTCATTTTCTGCTTTTCTCACTCCGCAATTCTCCAATTTCATCCTCTTTCCTCTGCCAGGAAGCGTGAGCTGTTGGGCGGGTTGGACCCTGAGGCAACGTTCGTTGAGTCAGACTGTCCCAGGTGATGAGAAAGATCTACATCGCTAAGCAGCTGTGAGAGTAATCAAAGGTCTTGCAGCACTGATGTAACGGTTACACAGCCAGTCGAGGTCCGACACGTCAGAACTCATCCTCTTACTTTTCGCTTTTACGTACCTGGATTTCTTGTTCGGTTTGAACATATTTCTGGATTTTAGGTCCAAACAGGGAACAGCTGTTGTATCTGCTGCTGCAAGTAAAACTCGCTGCCAGATTATTAAAGGAAAGCAGAGAGAGTTCCTGCAAGAGAAAGAGAAGAGTTTAACACTTCAATAACACAATTTTCTTCTGGTTTTTGGGGTAATTGTTATTAATGATTTATATTAATTCCTAATATTGAAATGAAACACTGATGAAATCCCAAATGTCTTTTTTGAAATACAAACCTGTTGGCTCATTGTAGAAACACAGTCAGTGACTACGTTTACAATCACCATGAAGAAAATATTCCGAATAATCTGTTGACATTAGGGGTGTAACGATACGCGTCTTCATATTGAACCGTTCGGTACGAGGCTCACGGTTCGGTACGCATGACGAACCGAATACGTTTGAATAAACAAAAAGATTTCTTTTATTTTAATTTTTTAATTTTTTAAAAACCTTTATTTAACCAGGTAGTCCCATTGAGATTAAAAATCTCTTTTGCAAGATGTAAGTAACAATACAAGATGTAAGCAAGATGTAAGTAACAATACTACATAACATTAAGGAGCAGTTTTTGTTTTTTATGCTTATGTGCTGCTAAGAAGAAGATGGGTCACTCAGGTATAGTTCCATCATTGTTCAAAGTCAAAGAATAACTTTATGATGTTAGTTGGAATGAATAAATATATTTTAAAATCAAGTACATTTCTCTGGCATTTATAGTTTTCTACTGTACCGAAACGTACCGAACCGTGGCTCCACTGCATCGTACCGAACCCAACCGTGCATTTTGTGAACCGTTACACCCCTAGTTGACATGGCTGAAGAAATGAATATTCCTGTTTACATGATTCATACTCTGCTTAACTGAAATGCTGCATCATCGTCCTCATCACCAGTGAATCCCACAGTGACGCCGTTCTCTTCTGTGTTTGACGAGTCGACGTCGTTCATCACGTCGTTCATCACGTCGTCATCACGTCGTCACACGTCGTTCATCACGTCGTTCATCACGTCGTCACACGTCGTTCATCACGTCGTTCATCACGTCGTCATCACGTCGTCACACGTCGTTCATCACGTCGTTCATCACGTCGTCATCACGTCGTTCATCACGTCGTTCATCACGTCGTCATCACGTCGTCACACGTCGTTCATCACGTCGTTCATCACGTCGTCATCACGTCGTCACACGTCGTTCATCACGTCGTTCATCACGTCGTCATCACGTCGTCACACGTCGTTCATCGCGTCGTTCATCGCGTCGTTCATCGCGTCGTCACACGTCGTTCATCGCGTCGTTCATCGCGTCGTTCATCGCGTCGTTCATCGCGTCGTTCATCGCGTCGTTCATCGCGTCGTTCATCGCGTCGTCACACGTCGTTCATCGCGTCGTTCATCGCGTCGTCATCGCGTCGTCACACGTCGTTCATCGCGTCGTCATCACGTCGTCACACGTCGTTCATCGCGTCGTCATCGCGTCGTCATCGCGTCGTTCATCGCGTCGTTCATCGCGTCGTCATCGCGTCGTTCATCGCGTCGTTCATCGCGTCGTTCATCGCGTCGTCACACGTCGTTCATCGCGTCGTTCATCGCGTCGTTCATCGCGTCGTCTCACGTCGTTCATCGCGTCGTTCATCGCGTCGTTCATCACGTCGTCATCACGTCGTCACACGTCGTTCATCACGTCGTTCATCACGTCGTCACACGTCGTTCATCACGTCGTTCATCACGTCGTCATCACGTCGTCATCACGTCGTTCATCACGTCGTCATCACGTCGTTCATCACGTCGTCATCACGTCGTTCATCACGTCGTTCATCACGTCGTCATCACGTCGTTCATCACGTCGTCATCACGTCGTTCATCACGTCGTCATCACGTCGTCACACGTCGTTCATCACGTCGTCATCACGTCGTTCATCACGTCGTTCATCACGTCGTCATCACGTCGTCATCACGTCGTTCATCACGTCGTCATCACGTCATCACACGTCGTTCATCACGTCGTTCATCACGTCGTTCATCACGTCAGAACATGTGAAAGTGAACATCAGGAGCTAACAGATGTTCTCTCAGCGTGCTCCAGAGGTGGAGGACTTGTTGGACCTCCTTCAGTCCTTCAGACAGCTTCTCTAAAAGAGATTTGTTGATATAAACCTGTTGATGTCCAAGTCCTTCATGATGTTCTCCTGCTGCTCTTCTGGACATCATCTCTACTGCAGCTCTAACTGTTGGCTGGTTGGTTTGTGTTCAACGCACAGAGAGACTCTGATAGTGAGTGAGCTGTATACATGTATATACATATACATATATATATGTGTGTGTATATATGTATATATACAGTATAGATGTAGTGAATGATGTCCAAAGAATGATCCAACATGAACAGTATCAACATATCACACATGTTTTACTCAACATGATCCATTAGGATGACTCAAAGTCTCTAAAATGTGATGTGGATCAACTGGATTTGTTTTCTGTCAGAGCTCTAAAGCGTAGAATCAAACGTATACATCTGAATATCACGCTGTCGGGGCGGATTCACCACTGAAGTCTGGCTGCCTTTGAAGCCTCCTGGCGGAGCTGCGCCAGGGAGCCCAGAATCTAGCTGCATTGACGTGAGTGTTACCGCTCCACCTCGACGCTGGATCAGAGGCACCCTGCAGCGAGACACCTCACCTCCACGCCGCTACATCAGAGGGGGAGCGGGCCCACTTTAACCCCCCAACACACACACACACAGGTCAACACTCGTGTGTTTGTCTGTTTGTCTGATGCATCTTGTAGTGTGTAATGTTGTTAGATTGTGCTGCTTCGTTCTCCATCTCACTGCCTCTCTACTCACCGGACAGACTCCACCAGCGTCTCACCCGTCTGGCTGTTTCTCGCTCTTAGCTTAAAGTGGGTAGGAGACGAGGAGACAGTCGAGGACGGATGATAATGGACGTGTCTCTGTGTGCTTTTTTCCTGCTGCCGCTAAAGTCAGCTGTCATCAGAACATGCTAACTGTAGCAGGAGCATGAGGAGCATGAGGAGCACGAGGAGCACGAGGAGCACGAGGAGCTCGAGGAGCACGAGGAGCTCGAGGAGCACGAGGAGCACGAGGAGCACGAGGAGCTCGAGGAGCACGAGGAGCACGAGGAGCTCGAGGAGCACGAGGAGCACGAGGAGCTCGAGGAGCTCGAGGAGCACGAGGAGCTGTGCGTCTCTCACTGTCAGCATGGCTGCACCTCTAAATGCTCTCCATGTCTGTACTCTGACCCTTTCTTTCTTCAGTGTACAGATGGAGCATTTGTTATTTCCTGCCTCCATCCCCTTCAGGTCAGATGGTACTGTGTATATACACACACATAGATATAGCACATGTACAGGTATATGTGGTCATGCTGGTGGATGGACGGGTCATACAGGAGCAGGACTTTCACCCAGGAGACCGCTGTTTGTGACTTGTTTCATTTTACATCCATCGTAACTCACCATGTGACTGAGCAACAGTCGGAGGACGTGATGGAGCTGTTGGTGGACATTAAACATGCGGTGATACTCTGCGTTGGATAACTGTTTTGTAATTATCCCTCCCAAATAAACATGAAATGAAATGTAATGTAATGGATGAATGCAGTAAATGTATTTCATATATATCGTTTATATACAACACGGATCACTCAGTCGGTCGGTGAGAGCATCACACACTCAAACCTGCTGCTCTGCAGATGTCACACACTGGATGAGTGACAGCGAACCTCCCTCAGCGCTACTTATTGATCAGCCTGGGACTCTGCTGCTGCGTGTGTGTGTGTGTGTGTGTGTGTGTGTGTGTGTGTGTGTGTGTGTGTGTGTGTGTGTGTGTCATAAATATAGTTTATTACAGTGAACCTGACATGAACTCTGTGTTGTGCTCAACAGGTCTCTGACACAGATCTGTGAGAGTGAAGATGAGCAGACGGTAACCTCAGGTTTCTGAAGAGTGAAGCCGATGCTTCATGTGTTAAAGCTGCATTCTCTCTAGTGTCCACCAGGCGGCGACTCCTCTGGTTCTACAGAAGTCGATGAGAACATGACTCTACTTAACTTGCCAAACAATGGAATCTGTACATCCAACATGTGTCCAGAAGTGTTACCAATGTTGGAAAAAAGAATTGAGGCTCTACAAAAAATATTTTAAAAACCTCACTCCTGAACACAACACGTGTTTTTTGTGAGGGGCATTCTGGGATTTGTATGAAATCACTAAATTAGAAATAGAGGCGGGTTGAGGGGCCGAGACAGACAAAGTGAATCACAACACTTGGTCTCCGAATAACTCCTGGATCGTGTCAAACATCATAAATTGATGATTACATCTCCTGGAAAAAGCTGCTCGGAGGCCACTGAGCTCCTCCCAGGTGTGAATGTGTTTAACAGAGTGTAGCATGCCATGTTGCTGGGGGGGGGGGGACAAAAACAAAAAAAGCAGTGTGTGCTGAGTCAGCAGCTCCCCGTAGGGCCTGGAGACGAGTCTCAGTCTGCTCAGGTGGATCCACACAAACGAAGGATCCTTCAGTGATGCAACACTGACACCGTGTGGACAGAAACAGTGACTCCTCTGTCTCCTAGCTTCCTTGTCTCCTTGTCTCCAGTTTCTCCTCTCCTCTTTCCCTTCCTCACCTATTCCTTTCCTCCCTTTCATGCCGTACCTCCTCTTTTCCTCCTTTAGATGAAGCTGCAACGATTACTCGACAAGTCAAACTTTTCATTTTTCATGCAAAATTGGCAGAAAATATTGTTTTCAGCCTCTAATTTAAGGAGTTTTAAAGTTAACGAGCTTCACCTGCTGCTTCTCTCCTGAACACCTGAGCAGGTAGAATGCTTCATTCCACCTCACTGCTGCACAATCATCACTACACACACAATCATCACTACACACACAATCATGACTACACACACAATCATCACTACACACACAATCATGACTACACACACAATCATCACTACACACACAATCATCACTACACACACAATCATCACTACACACACAATCATCACTACACACACAATCATCAAGACACACACAATCATCACTACACACACAATCATCAAGACACACAATCATCACCACACACACAATCATCACTACACACACAATCATCACTACACACACAATCATCAAGACACACACAATCATCACTACACACACAATCATCAAGACACACACAATCATCACTACACACACAATCATCACTACACACACAATCATCAAGACACACACAATCATCACTACACACACAATCATCACTACACACACAATCATCACTACACACACAATCATCAAGACACACACAATCATCACTACACACACAATCATCACTACACACACAATCATCAAGACACACACAATCATCACTACACACACAATCATCAAGACACACACAATCATCACTACACACACACTCATTAGGACAAACACACAATCATGACTACACACACACTCGTTAGGACAAACACACAATCATGACTACACACATACTCGTTAGGACAAACACACAATCATGACTACACACACACAAATAACACACACGTGATGAATCGGTGCAGTCGTTGGTGTGTCAGCGTTGTTGTGTTTGCGTCCCGTCGTGTCTCCTGTGGGAGACATATTAAACATCAGCAGGATGTTATAAGAGGAAAGACATCAGTCTTCTTATGGTGCTGGAAAAATAAGTCCTTTTTCAGTGAACGTTCGTTGAGTTAAACATCTGAGAAAGTGTTTCCCACAAAAATAAATGTCTTTGCGAGTTTTGTTCTGCTGACTTCATTACGAGCGTGTCAAACATTTACCCGTCATGTCTCAATGCGACCACCAGATGGAGCTACAACCCCACAACAAACTCTTCTTTCAGCCACTGGAGCTGATGAATTCAGCAGGAATGTGGAGCAGCACCAAACTGAGCTTAACCTCCACGAGGACGCTCACCTGGAGATGAGGCTCTCAGGGTTCACCTGGAGATGAGGCTCTCAGGGTTCACCTGGAGATGAGGCGCTCAGGGTTCACCTGGAGATGAGGCTCTCAGGGTTCACCTGGAGATGAGGCTCTCAGGGTTCACCTGGAGATGAGGCTCTCAGGGTTCACCTGGAGATGAGGTGCTCAGGGTTCACCTGGAGATGAGGCTCTCAGGGTTCACCTGGAGATGAGGCTCTCAGGGTTCACCTGGAGATGAGGCTCTCAGGGTTCACCTGGAGATGAGGCTCTCAGGGTTCACCTGGAGATGAGGCTCTCAGGGTTCACCTGGAGATGAGGCTCTCAGGGTTCACCTGGAGATGAGGCTCTCAGGGTTCACCTGGAGATGAGGCTCTCAGGGTTCACCTGGAGATGAGGTGCTCAGGGTTCACCTGGAGATGAGGCGCTCAGGGTTCACCTGGAGATGAGGCGCTCAGGGTTCACCTGGAGATGAGGCGCTCAGGGTTCACCTGGAGATGAGGCGCTCAGGGTTCACCTGGAGATGAGGCGCTCAGGGTTCACCTGGAGATGAGGCGCTCAGGGTTCAGCAGGTCATTTATCTCCTCCACTGACAAACATGAAGCAATGAGCTCATCATATGAGACGAAGAGACTCCACTCATATCTTCACTATAACTATTTTAAACCGTGTGTGTGTGTGTGTGTGTGTGTGTGTGTGTGTGTGTGTGTGTGTTGCCGTGAAAATATCTCCCACACTCTCTCTGCTCCCTGAACACAACACTGTGGGAAGAGGAGGAAGCGTGTGTGTGTTTCCAGTCTCCATCTTTAGATACTGAGACAACTTCCTCGTGGACTGAAGAACTGTGAAGAACTGATTGATTTTACCTCCAAAGAAGTCCTGAAAAAGAACCCAAAACACAGGAGAGGCAATGATTGTGAAGCTGTTTCTCTTATTAAAACAAAATAGCCTCTTATACTCCCAATACTTAGTATGCTTAGTGCCTATATTTAAAAAAAAAAAAAGGATTTCAGAAATCCGTGTCCGTCGTGACGATCTGGTCCACACATGGCCTCTCTGTGGTCCTTTAGCATCTATTTGTAGTCCTTTTACATTTCTATGTAGTTTGTTAGAGACTCCTTGTGATCATGTTTCTCTTTGTACTCACTTGTAGTGATTGTTTTGTATCTACTTTAGTCGTTCTGTATCTCTTTATACTAATATTGTTTCTTTTTGTTGCTATTTTGCATCTATTTCTATTAGTTTTGTGGTCAGAAAATTCACTCTCCTCATCAGGAACCATTCAAAGAATACGGTGAACGTTTATTCCCCCTGAATAACATGCTTATTCAGTCATGAATATTGCATTTGATTGATATTAATCTGAAAGTCACAGTTATAGTGAGCTATTGTATTCAAGTTATTATACTATGTACGAAGTACGAAGACAAAACAAGAGCAGGTGGACGGGTCAAACAATCAGACGTCCTCCAGCCAGTTGACAAAGTTCGTTCTCCGTGTGAAATAGTGATTTGAACCCAAACGACGATCTTTTTCCAAACATAACCAAGAATTTCACAATAAACCCAACGAAGTACTTTTGTTGCCTAAAACAAACAGATTTTCTTGGGAAGACGGAAGTTTATTTTGATGGAGAACGTTTGTAAAAAGCAGACATTGACTTGAATGACTTGACTTGACTTGAACTACGAACCGTTGTATGAGGATACGCTGGGATCTTAACAAACAATCTATCTGCAGCGCACAGCATTACTCTAGAAATGTGTTCAAGTCCAATAATCTCTCACTTTCTGCTCTGTTTTTGGTCTCCACCACCTCCCGAGGGACACATCTGTCTCTTTGGCTGATAAATGTTCCTCTCTGTTCCCCATAGTCTCTAACTGAGTGTGTCTTCTGTATTGCTGCTCAGCAGGTAGAGTTCTCAGAGTTTTCCATTTTAAACGGATCTAACAGAGAAACATGACTTTGGTGCGGCCGACGAGCTGAAACATGTTTTAGAATAAATGTGGGCGATGAAATGATCTCTCAGGTTTTTGTGTTTGTGTGTGCGCTTGCACTGTGACCTTTCCTTCCTGTGGAGGCAGTGGGCAGTCCGTCACCCAGCTGTCAGGGCCTCCGTCCAGCGTTTTCCAGCTCAGACTGTGGGAAAGTTTGAACCCCGGTTTGTCCCACAAGGCTCGCTAATATCCAACAACCGACCCCCCTTCCTCATCCTGCTTCCTGGACCAAACCGCTCAATATAATGCACCCAGAGCCGTGCCCTGTGACACAACATAGAGGCAGAATGAAGCATGTTCTTTCTGGGATTTTACCTCCAAGTCGCTTGTTCTCGGATCAGTTCTTTCAACATTGATTGCATTTTAGTCAAAGATACTTAAATCAAAGATTTGCCTAAAACGGTTTTACACTTCTTGTGACAGAAATGGCTCTGCTCAGTGCGGGGAGCTCTCAAAGAGTCTGAGCAGCAATAAAGATTCTCCATTTTAATGAATCCTTATCGGCTGAAATAAGGAAAAATGAACAACATCTGATCCTTCTGTTCTTTTGTCCACTTTAGCCAGCGAGTGTTGCAGCGCGTTGCTCTCCTCAAAGGTGCTAAACGGGAAATCCTGAGTGTATTTACTGCTTCCATCGGCTCTCCACATGGCAGGGCTAACAGTCTGAGGAGAAACCCGTCTGAAGTGAAGCCGAAGCTTCATGTGTTAAAGCTGCATTCTCTCTAGTGTCCACCAGGGGGCGACTCCTCTGGTTGTATAGAAGTCTATGAGAAAATGACTCTACTTCTCTCTTGATTTATTACCTCAGTAAACATTGTAAACATATTATTTTTATATTTTAGTGCAGCATTCTTAAAGTCTGCGGCACATTTAGTGATATTTCTGCGAT
>JAFEUB010000298.1:482500-485000 GCA_024529925.1 Ophthalmolycus amberensis | reverse complement strand
ATGAAAGGTTTTCTAAAGGGACTCTGGTGCTCAGAGACACTACAGCTTTAGTCCACAGGGGGCGACAGAACCAACACCAATGAAAGCTCCATGCAGTAGCTTTAAGTTTAATGTCGTACATCAACAGTTTGCTTTTCAGGTATGACGTTTCATCTCAACATCTGTCTCCTCCTACACAGAAATATTTGTATTTTTGGGAGTTGTTTTGTTTGGGATCTGTTTCTGACCACACCACATCTTAGCATTTCTCTCACTTGACCAAAGAAAGGAGTCTCAAATACGCCCTTTTATCAAGTGAGTGGGAACATTTTTGAACCAAATGGTTTATTTTAGCCGTTGAACACAGCTGACCAGACGCCAACCTTCTGGGTCAACAAGAAAACAAATCGACAGAAACACTCGAGTGTCAGCTCATGCTGGATGCCATTTCCTCTTCTGACTCCACATATTATGATTTACATGAAAGTATCTGAATGGGGACGCAGGAAAAAAAAGAGCTGAAGACAGGACGGGCCGAAGGAATGAGAGTGGGAGGGATGGATGTGAATTCCAGAGGCAGGGAGAGCAGTTTAGTCAGAAACAGGAAGTGAGTTAAAACCTCTCTCCTGGTCTTTTGACCCTGTGAAGATAACATTCCCACCCTCCCCCATCCCTGCAGCTGTGCGAAGGCCTCCCTCGCTCCCCTGGATCCGTCTCTCCTACTTGTTTCCTGTACGTCCATGAATCCCCACTGCTCGCTTGTCTCTGCGCAGGTCTTGTTTATCTCAGATGACCGTCAGGAACAGAGTTGTGAAAGTGGTTCACAAGATGAATCACCAACCAGAAAGTGTTCTCACATCGGCCGTAACAGCAGCTACTGCATGGACTTCTGCAGGCGCCTAAAATAGGATCCCATCCAGTCAAGCATTGGGAATCATGCTGTTAGGGAAAAGCATTTTGTTTGTTTTTGACAAATAAGTTTCAAAGGAGTCCGCACAACGTATGTCACACAACAGATCGTATGACATCGTCAGAAAAGTTAGTCAATTTGTGGGTTTTCCTAAGAAAGCGTGTCGCTCGTATCAACTTCTGTCTTCACAGGAAACCGTTTCTGGTTCTGATGAACGTCGACTTCTTGTTTCACACGATGGGAACGAACATCGGTTTCATGGCTGAGAGATCGATGTTTGTTGGACACATCCACCTCTCTGCTTTCCCGCCCTGTGAGTGAGTTATTGGTCTTTAGGATGACATCAGAAATGGTTTCGTGGGATATCTACGAATCACGGCGTAGCTACGAACGCTGTAGGAGACCAGCTGGTCCACGGACGTCGGCCTCGGGAGGAGGTGGTGAAGGTGGATGGGTCACACAGCTTTAACCCGGAGACCTTTGCTTGTGTCCCATGTGAACCAAGTAATTTGCCGAAACATAACCATGAACTTTTGTTGCATTTTTGTTTTCTTTCAATGTCATGCTCACTTTTAGCCAAACATAACGAAACATAACCAAATAGTTTTATCATGTTTTTTGTTTAAATTGACAACGTTAACCACGTGTTCCAAACTGCGAACGTAATCTGGGAAAAATGTTTCCCTATAAATGTTACTGAGCGTGTAGTTATCCATGTCAACATGATTTTGATGGTCCCCAGAGGATGAACCCCTGACGTCTAAAGGCTCCTGGTCCCTGTAAGTCCCTGCGGTAGAAAACGGGCTAATTCCTTCTATGTTTCGTAAAATAAAAACACATTTCCACCGTTGCTATTGAACTACGCCAACGAGCGCTTGAGCAACTTTTCAACGACAACAATGTTGCTGGTCACATTTGGCTGTTTTGTTGCTTTGTTGCTCGTAGTGTGAACACGGCATCAACGTTGCATTGAAGTTTAGATTTGTTCTGGTCTTTGCTTTGATTTTTTAATGAAAATGTTCTCTTTTGCAGCTTCATCGTCTCATATTTCCTTGTCTTCATCCTCTCCTCCCGTCCACCCAAACTAATCCACAACTTCCTATTGGAGCTCTCTCACACACACACACACACACACACACACACACACACATACACACACAAAGGATGTGATGAACTCTCATCTTTTCCAAACACTCTGCCAGCACCTAAGTCCCTTTTGTGTCTCGGATCACTACATCATTATATCAAAGCAGAACTTTGAACGTTTCCCAGAAGCATTTCTTGCTCCATTATTAAAAGTAATGTCGTGGAACTGAACTACACCTTACTTATCTCCCTTTAACATTTTAGGAACATCCTTGTCGGCCTCCATTCATCCTGCTGAAGTGTCCTTGAGCAACACACTGAACCCCCCTGGAACCCCGACCTCTGACCTCCTTTTCATTGGTGTTTCTGCTCGGCCATTGACGGCGATGAGTGCGTGAGAGGCCGACAGCAGAGCTCCAGCACCGTCTGTGCAAACACTGAAGAATAGCCTCTGGGATTGATTGACAGCTGTATGGGTGTTTGACGGACAGGCGGTTTTGTCCCCGAGCGGCTGTGGGACAGACT
>JAFEUB010000298.1:440000-472500 GCA_024529925.1 Ophthalmolycus amberensis | reverse complement strand
TGTGGTTGTTTTGCCCCTTAAAATAGTAGTTGTGAATCTCTTTGTGTTTTGCATATATTTGAAGTTGTTTTTGGTCTCTTTTAGTTTCTTTGTGGTCACTTTGAGTCTCCTCCTGGTTGGGACGTATCTGAGTGACAGGTGAAGGCCAGCCTGGCCCCTGAAACGTGGGCCTGTGTCTGGTAGGCTTGTTCAGTAATCCAGTCATGATTGGAAGTTAATTTACCTCAATCCTCTGCTTGTGCTGCTCTTTGTGTATCTCTAGTACATACGAGACATTGCATACTAAAGAGGTTATGATTGGACCACTGCCACTGTAAATACTTGAGTACTCTGAATACGGATGAAACATTATCGGTTAAACAGTTTCCTCTGTAACATCAACCAGCTTAGACTCAAAACAAATAAATGTTCCTCAAGTCATCTCCCCAAGCACCATGTCTGACATCCAGCCAATGAGGAGACAGTGTGTGTGTGTGTGTGTGTGTGTGTGTGTGTGTGTGTGTGTGTAACCCATGTCCACAGTAATGCAGTTGCATATGAAAGCAAAGTTTCCTGTCCACGTCATTGTTTTCGATCACCAACAATAGAAAGGTGTTGTTTCCTCTGACACCAGTTCATTCACAGAGCGTGCATGCAGGACAGAATGTGCCAGCGAATTATTTTAAAGCTTTTCCGAGAAGCTCAGGATTGTTCTGCTTTGGGTGGTTGAAAACGCTTACTGCATGAACATGTAGCGGAAACAATTGTTCTCAAATTCATCTGCATCAACGTGAACATAATGTCAACCGAGGTGTGGTTGACAATACTTCAAACAATACGAATAATAAAGTCATAAGTAACGCTAAAAGTGAAGAAAGTTGCAACATTAAAGAAACAGCCATATCATGATTGAGTGTGTCCTCCACAGTCCAACCTGTCGATCAAAGTGAAACCAGTGAGCACAGGAACATTTGGGGCAACGTTCACACATCCTGACACATTAAAACAGCCATGCTTATTGTTCTACTTTCTATTTCATGATGAAAAATAAACCCAAAATGTCTGAATTAAAAAACAACTCGTTGTTACACATCTGAGAATAAACGTTTCCTGAAGAAAGAGCCGAGCTCAGCTGCTGTTACTTGATGCTCAATTGTTGAAAGCAGACCATAATACTGAGCTAACACAGCGGCGACGGTCAGAGTTGCCCCAAACGTTCCTGAATTGATCACAAGTGGACAGGAAATAAGTAAATGTTCACTGTAATGGAAAACAGACGTAACCAATCTCATAGAAACAAAATAAAGCAGAATAAAAATAGTTATGCAGTTAATAGCCCATATTTACATATAAAAATATAGCAAAGTAACATTTGTGTGCATGTGACAAATACACACGCTTATAAACACGCATACACACACGCATACAGCTGGCGCTGTGTGTGTGTTGTTTTCCATCAGCGTTTCCTTCCGTCCACTGCTGCTGGAGTTACGTTTGACGCTGAATTTGAACCTGAAGTGCAAACTATTTTTATTTTTCTTCCATGAATGGTCTCCATCTTACTTAATGGCGACACCAACATCCTCTCATATCCTCTTTTCTTTCCCCTCCAGCCAACCTCTTTCCTCCCAGCATCCCTCTCTCTCTCCCCATCTGCCAAACACCACAACTCCATCATCCGCTCCCTCCCCTCCCTCCATTCTTCTCCGGCCCATTAAGAGCTATCATGAAGCTAATTGCCTGTTTGATCAGCTCTCTGCGGACCAGGACCTGGAGGCTTTTAGCCCTCTGAGCGTGAGAGGAGAGACGGACGAAGGCAGGAGGGATATATGGGTGTGTTGTCAGCTGGCTTGGTTGTAATTGTATTTCTTTGTTTCTTTTTAAAAGCTCATTTTTTCTAACTTTTGCACATTACCAAGAGCAGGTTAAAGTGCCTAAGGGGCTGATCACACCGACACGCATCACTACCAGGCGTTAACTTCCAGTTCAGTAAAGTGAAGCCAAAGCTTCATGTGTTAGAGCTGCATTCTCTCTAGTGTCCACCAGGGGGCGACTCCTCTGGTTGTATAGAAGTCTATGAGAAAATGACTCTACTTCTCTCTTGATTTATTACCTCAGTAAACATTGTAAACATGAGTTTATGGTCTCAATCTCTAGTTTCAAGTCTTCTTCAATACAGTATGATGTTCATTTCGTACATTATGGTCCATTTAGAGTCACACAGACCATAAAGCAGGGGATGCTCCTCAGTGTGTTCGAGGCCCAGCTGCAACTAAAATGTTTACAATTAATTTGTTGAAAATAAATGCTGCAGCTCCTCAAGACCCGGGCAACGTTCCTGTGTCTTGTTGCCACGTGTTGATTACAGATGCGGGGGTTAGGCAACAACTACGGCTCAGGGTTGCTTAAGGTGGACTGACCTTTTAAGGTGGACTAGCTGTTTTCATTTTAGTGACAAGCTTTTTATTACGAGTTTTGTTCAACTTTTGTTTTTAAACGTTTACATTTTTTAACTGTTTCAACTGATCGCAGTCATCGGACTAAAGTGTTATTGTTGGTTAACAGTTAAATATTAACATCCTCACTACTTCAGACATTAAAGAGTTATGGCAGCCGGCTTATTATACAACCAGGCTCAACGAATTACATTGAATTTAAAAGACAGTCACTGGCATGACCATCATCTTATATTTGGTGTTGTGCCGCTAAAGCTGCTGTTCAAGGTAGTGACTGGATGAGAATGAGATGGTCCAGAAGAATAAACCGTTTGAGTCGAGGATGGGAGGAGGAGAGGGGGGAGGGGGGGCAGAGAAGGAGGGAGGTTGGCGGCAGACTGACTTCGGGAGGAAACCCGACCAGACCCTCAGAGCTCCACTGAAGCAGCGCTTCTAAAAATAAGACAAGGGAGGCTTCTTCTGCTGAGAAAACAACATACACACAGCTTCTACATACACAGGTTGTTGTACAGTAGGAGGACACACATACACACACTCTCTCTCACACATCACACACCACACACACGCTGCCTAGTGACAATGGATGCACCCTCCCTCCGGTTAAATAATCCCCCATTCAGCTCTTGGCTGCTGGGGTAAACATCGTCCATCTACCTCACAGTGCTTTTCCTTTACAAATGAGCTTCATAGCATTGAAATTCACTCAGTTCGCACAGTGCATGGTCCCTTTTTGGTGTCAAACTGTTACAGATGTGTCTTTGTTCTGGCGTTGTGCCTTGGTGCTTTTGTTAAAAGACTCCCAGTCAGATATGCACCGCGGCACGACGTTTTTGTTTTTTTCTTCATTCATTAATCGTGAACCTTTTGTCATCGTGGTCCTCGATCTCTCATGCATCTTCTGATTCTCTCTTCTTGTGGAGGACAGAGACTGTGTTGGCGTAGACCATTTCACATCGCCACGGGCGTCTTTCCTTCCTGATTTGGTCCATCGCCCGTCTGTGCGTTCTCTCTGCAGAGGGTGGGGAGGAAGGAGGTTCAATAATAAATAAATAGATTTTAACTTGTCCACCACAGAATGCAGAGAGAGGTGATTTCCGTCTGGATGTCTTGGTTAAGGTTGAAGGGCAGTCCAGCAAAAGCACGACAGCTTCTTCTTCTTCTTCTTCTTCAGCGTGAGTATTTTTAGGCATGAAGTCTCCGACATGAACAGGCACAGTAAAGCTTTGGTCCCTCCTGAGCTGGAGATGAAGTAAATTCAAGGTACATTAGGTGAACAACACTTCACGATTGGTTGGTTGGCTTGTCGTATGTAGGTGGGTGGGACACATTGGCATGTCGTCACAATGTCAGCTGTGACACGGTCGATTGGCGACAGCATTGCTTTGGCGACGGCTGAGAGGGAATTGGATTCACCTGGCCCCCATCCAGGCCTGTCATAAGGGCTTCTCCAGGGCCTTGCTGCGGAGCGAGGGGTGACCAGGGTTAGGGTTGGAGGCGGAGATCTTGCGGCACACGGTGTTGGTGTTGCTGCACCTGCAGCCGGGGCGCGTGGTGCGGTCGTGGGCACACTGGCACAGGGCAAGGCACAGCCTGGCAAGGGGGTAGCAGCAGAGGCAGGGCAGGCAGAGCGCCAGCAGCCCCATGGTGCCCCAGCGGGCACAGGCGTGGGCCGGACCGCAGGAGCACGGCCGGTCAGCACAGTTATCCTCGTCGTCCTGGGCGGAGCAGTGGTAGAACAGGCCTTTAACGCAGCACAAGCAAGTGCCGTACTCCACGGCGCTTTCGGCGGAGCACAGACAGCGCTGTCCGCAGGCCCAGCAGGAAGGCAGGCGGCGGGGGGCGCAGCACTCTTGGCACTTACAGCGACCACACCGCTCGCAGATGAACAAATGAAGGCCCTGCTCAGCCTCGTCCTCCGTCAGGCCTTTGCCAAAGGAAGCGTCAGGCTTGAGTTCTCCTTTTGGCTGAGAACGGACCACCGAACCGAGGCCAGAATGAGATGGTGTCAAACCCGCCAGTAGCCGCTGGTCCGAGGTGGCACTGGTCCGAGACATGGAAGAGCTTATGGTACTGGAACGGCTCAGGTGGGACAGGTGAGCGTGCTGCTGCTGACTTTGGCTGCGGGGCAGGGCCGAGTGGAAAGAAGGCTGTGGGTAGTGGGGGTATACTCGGTCGTCATGGGCATAGAAAAACCCGGACTGGGATGCCGGTTCCAGCGCCACGGGCCTCTCCACATAGTCATTGTTGGCCCGGATGGCACGTATCTGGTCGAGCGACAGCACTGGGACCTGCTGGAGGTCCAGCCCGTCCAGCTCCATCCTGAAGGAATGAGCAGGGTCCATCCTGGTGAGCCAGGCTGGGTAGCACCAGGGCTGCAGGCCGGAGCTGGGGCAAGGTGCTCCCAACGCTCACGGCACATCAGATAAACCTGCAAACACAGAGAAAGGACGGGAATTTAACTTTCAATGATTCAAAGTTGACATTTATCAGAGAAGCCTGTTATAATACAGACAATGCACGTTTTATTCCATTTGTTGCAAATAGCACAACTATTGCTGCTGTTGTAAACGACAGACAACGCAACACACAAACAACAGATCCTTCCAAAGAAAACAGAAGAACACACGGTCAAATGAACTGACGATTACCTCCAGAAGGTAAGACGTTCATGAGCACACGCCCACTGAGCCAAAGGACGAGTGAGAGTCACTGCTCAGCAAGAATAAGCAGCACAAAGACAAACCCAGCAGCACAAAGGCCAACAAAGTAACGTGAGCACAAAGGCTATCAGTAGCACAGAATAAACACATTGAGTTGCTTATTTATACTTATATTACAAAAAAGAACATAAGCAAACATAACCAACATAGCAAACGTAGCGAACATAAGAGATGTAGCGAACGTAGCGAACATAACAGATGTAGCGAACATAGCGAACATGACAGATGTAGCGAACGTAGCGAACATAACAGATGTAGTGAACATAGCGAACATAACAGATGTAGCGAATGTAGCGAACATAACAGATGTAGCGAACGTAGCGAACATAACAGATGTAGCGAACGTAGCGAACATAACAGATGTAGCGAATGTAGCGAACATAACAGATGTAGCGAACGTAGCGAACATAACAGATGTAGCGAATGTAGCGAACATAACAGATGTAGCGAACGTAGCGAACATAACAGATGTAGCGAACGTAGCGAACATAACAGATGTAGCGAACGTAGCGAACATAACAGATGTAGCGAACGTAGCGAACATAACAGATGTAGCGAATGTAGCGAACATAGCGAATGTAGCGAACATAACAGATGTAGCGAACATAGCGAACATAACGGTCGTATCGAACAAAGCAAACGAAAAAGCCCTCGAAGGCTCCCCAATGGACATTTCCTCTCAGGGAGTCCCAAGAACAGTTTGGTCCGAAAACGCCTAATGTGAAGTGAAATTTAAGAGGGGACACCACATTACATACAGCAAAAAGGTAGCCTATTACTCTCCACATAGCAAAGCCTCAACACAACCAGCAGCCATGTCATCATGACCGCTTGAGGTTCTCCACTGCTCAGGCCAACACTATTATTAGCCTGCCAGAGCCAGAGAGATACGACCATCAGGTCCACACTGTAATTTAGCATCTGTGGAACACAGCTGCTGCTGCCACGGAGGAAAACCCACCTGCAGAGCCTGGCAGCATCGCCATGCCAGGCAGTTAGAGAGGCCATGAAGGAACTGTAAAGTCGCAGGTTTCATTTTGAAATACATGTTTGTAGATCAACAGACACGTTTCCTGTTGAAGGGCTCACGAGCTTTACAAGTATATGGATCGGCCCCCATTCAGCAGAACCTCATTGAAAAGGTTTTAGAAAACCAGAGATTAAATATGAAGTGCACTGAGTTTTGGTTTGTGGTTTCAACCAAGCAGAAGCTGCAGCTGAATGCTGAAGACAGTACGGAGATGCCTTAGGACGCGGTTTCTTTAATGCCGACCAATAAATGTTGAAAAACTTACCCTGGACTAGTTCCTGGTGAACTTCTTTTATTTTTATTTTATTGAAAAGTGTGGATTATCTGAAGTAACCGGGACATTGTTTCTGGAAAGATTGATTTTGAGGAAGCTAAAGCTAATACAATAAACGTTTGTTAATTATGTAACTCTTCTTGGTGTAACTAAGCTAAATAACAAACTATACGTGACTATATGAAAGTACTAAGTTGAGGAATACACAATATAGTAGTGCATTGTGTCCTCATTATAATGCCGGGTAAGACTGACACTAAATGCTTGAAAGTTAAATCTAAATTTGCTTATGAGTGCAGTAAATGCATGAGCATAAAGTAGATTAAATAAAAGGTCTCGTAGAAAGTGCAGCTGATTTGATTTGCTGCTCAGACATCAGATAAATGAAAAGACCAAACTCTAAACTCTCTTCATATCTGCTGCTCCCTTTGGAAGGACAATGAGTGTTTCTTTGTATTTGTGTGATGAAGACGGTAGAAAACCATCCGACCAGCGAGCACAAATACTCTACACTCAAACATACATGCTGAGCTTTTTACATACACAAAGAGACGGCAGTCTTGCCATGTGGCCGCGGGGAGAGAGAGCTGGCTCGCTCCTCACATGGTGCCAGTCCTCTCGCAGAGCAATGAGGCCAAATGGAAATGCATTAAAAAGCAGCTCGGATCATGAGATTAGATGGAGGGAAGCAAGAGGAAGCAGCAGCAAAGAACCGTCCACGTGAATACAGACGCCTTCATAAAACACTGTTAATGTATCGAGGACTTTGTGTCCAGATTGATGTTTCCGAGCAGCACTTTAATGTCTTCTTCTTTGTTTTTAAGCCCCACTAACACCCACTAACATCTGGCTTTTGTCTTCAGTGGAAAGGTTACAATCGGCATTCTTTCCCAGGACGAATGTTTATTGGCTCCAGCAGTGATGGAAGCATAGGACGCTCATTTTCATTTTTCGGTGTAATGCTAAGTAACGCGCGTTGAAGTGAATATATAATAAAATTAAATCAACAATGAGTTTGACAATTTTTTAAATCTTCCAAAACATAGAATGAATATGCTTTCCTCAAAGCCACCGGACTCCGTCGACAGAAACAGTCATTTTAACTCACTGATTGTGAAAAAACACAATCTCTTGACAGAAACAAAATAAAATGCATCAAAGCCGTCTCTGCTGTTCCAGCAATCAACAATTCTGGTTTCAGAGTTTGAAAGAGAGACTGAATCAGTAACATATATATAAACAGTAACCGCCGGAGCAGTTGTACTGTTCACTAACCCGATGCCCCTGAGACGTAGAACGGGACACACTAGACCGGGAAACAAGTGCATCGTCTGTATGTTACGGACTCATTTTGGTGATCTGAGTTCAAAGGTGGTCATCTGATGCATTACCGCCACCTTCTGTTCAGGAGTACGGTTGAATGCATAGGCGATTGAGATCGTCATGGTGTCAGCAGTCTGATCAACAAACAACACCTGGATCGACCCTCCGATCGCAACCAACTAATGAACCTCCGCTCACTCCTCTCTTTCCAAGACTGAGCGAGGTGAGCGGCGTTGCCACGGTGGTACACTCTGCAGCTCACGTTACCGCAGTTTCACAAGCGTGCAGAGAACTACGGTGGCCTTCAGGTAACGTTAACACCTGACAGTCTGTCTCTAGAGTCAGTGTTTGGTTTGTCCGTTCTGTGGAAACATGGCGGACTCAGTGACGTACCGCTCCCTGTGTATGAAGGACGTGTTCTAGAGTAACGATTCTTTGTGTCTGTCCACACAATGTCTTCTTGCCTGATGCATGCTGGGACATCACACCAGAAGCAGCAACATAAACAAAAGTTGACAGTAGAGATGGGTTGTAATGTTTATATCGGGGCTGCATCTGTTTATTTACATTATGTACTATTACGTATACATGTAATATTAATTGATTACCGATTTTAAAATTGTGGAGAAATGTAGAATTTCCTAAAGGACACGGTCAACTTGCTTACTTTGTCCAACTAATAGTCCCAAAAACCCAAATATATATATAACAAAAATGTCTGCAAACATTGCAAAGTAAAAGTTGCATGAATATTTGTTTTTGAAAAGGTTAATCACCTTTCAAAATTGGTGCAATTGTTAATTGTCTTTAGATTGATCTCTTTATTTCTAATTGATGAATTCAATAAATGGTCCACTGTTATGTTGTCACATCAAACAAAACTCTTCACACATGTAAATTAAGATCAACGACCATTTAACAAGAGAATCATATTCTCGCCAAACAACTTAATTAAAGGCAGATGAATTATCACATCATATATATTATATTATATTATATACAGCCAAAGAGTTAAATACAGTGACCTCAGGAAAATGCAGCGAGAAAGCAATAAGAGCGGAGCTAACAGAAGGGATGGGGGACGTGGATGAAACCCAAGAATGGCAATCCATCACTGGGGGGGGTGATTAGCAAGCTTGGACTGTTAAAAAACAAAATAAAACAAAAACAGAACCGCTTCCTGTCCTCCAGGCTTTCAAGGAGAGTATTTTGTACATGACAGTGCTCTTCCCTCCAGCGTCTCTGTATCTTCCACTCAGTGCTCCTCCTTCCAGAGGTCCAGCCACAGACGAGCAGATAAGAAGGCCCAGGTTGGTTCGACGAGGATGCATTTTGAAATGAGTCAGAGGAGAGAGGAGAGGGTCCTGGTGACGAACCTCCTCAGGCAGAGCGGTGCCGCGGCTCGCTCTCACTCTGCCGGCCTATCAGCCCATCTCATTGTTCAAAAGAAGAGGCCTGCCGTCCAATTGTATGACCTCACATTTACTTACTGGTTGAGCCAATCATTGTCTGAGCGTCTCTGAGGTTTTATTACTGGGATAACTATGAATCATGGGATCAATGGTTGTGATCACATGATCAGGGCTATACTTTTCCACATACAAACGTAATAGAAACACTTGTTTATATCTTGAATATTGTTTCTAGCTCTGGGGAGAAAAGACAAAGTAGCATCGTTCTCATTGGCCTTTAATCAGCATCAACACATGACTGTCTGGCTACGCTGGGACCTCCAGTTGTGTTGGTTGGGTAGTGATGCTCAGTCTGGCTCTGCTGGGATGAGAGCAGTGTGTGTTAGAGGATGGTGGAGGGCAGGCAGCACCTTTACCTCTCGTTACCAGTGGAGATGAGGGCAGTGTGTGTTGTCACATGTGTGTGAAAGGTTCCCTGTGTGAGTTTCTACGTTTTGTTTGTCTTGTGAGCAAACACAAGGACGCACATGTGCACGCAGAGCAACGCAACACACAGCCACACGCTGTTGCCGTGTTACGGTGATCAACAGGTGGCGGTAACACGGCGAGATACGCTGCAATGCGCCAACGAAGGAGACGAATACCAGCGAGTTCACACGGATGTAGACAAAGATTTAAAATGCTTTGCGAATGTTTTAATGAGCTCTTTTGAAATCGCCCAACTGGTAATCGCTTGAGAGGCGCAGCATTTCAAAAAGCAAAAAACAATGTCGTCTCTTGGCGACCACAAAAAAGTAACCCTGGGTGCTCTGCTCAGCGCAGAATGGACGCTCGGCGTCTCGTCATGCTGCTGCCAGTTCAGCATAGCGTAAATATGCGACGCTCCAATTGCACAGAATTTAGCCTGGCCTCAGGAAACAACACTTGGGTGGACACGTCCCCTTACTTATTTATGTATTCAGTCCAACAACCAGCAGTTCCTAGTCACGCAAACATGTTTCTAGTCATGCAAACATGTTTCTAGTCCTGCAAACATGTTTCTAGTCCTGCAAACATGTTTCTAGATTCGCAAACATGTTTCTAGTCCTGCAAACATGTTTCTAGATTCGCAAACATGTTTCTAGATTCGCCAACATGTTTTAGTCTAAACATGTTTCTAGATTCTGCAAACATGTTTCTAGATTCACGCAAACATGTTTCTAGTCCTGCAAACATGTTTCTAGATTCGCAAACATGTTTCTAGTCCTGCAAACATGTTTCTAGTCACGCAAACATGTTTCTAGTCCTGCAAACATGTTTCTAGATTCGCAAACATGTTTCTAGTCCTGCAAACATGTTTCTAGATTCGCAAACATGTTTCTAGATTCGCAAAACATGTTTCTAGTCCTGCAAACATGTTTCTAGATTCGCAAACATGTTTCTAGTCCTGCAAACATGTTTCTAGTCACGCAAACATGTTTCTAGATTCGCAAACATGTTTCTAGTCACGCAAACATGTTTTCTAGTCACGCAAACATGTTTCTAGATTCGCAAACATGTTTCTAGTCACGCAAACATGGTTCTAGTCATGCAAACATGTTTCTAGTCCTGCAAACATGTTTCTAGTCACGCAAACATGTTTCTAGTCCTGCAAACAGCTGTTTTATAACCACACAAACAGCTGTTTCTAGCACCAGAACCAGTTGTTGTCTAGTTCAGCAAAAGGCTGTTCTAGTCCCCCTCTCACTTTTAACAGCCCCTCAGTCAACTTCATTCTGGCTTTGGTGTTGGACTAAAACAGCGTTCCTTCACTCTTCAATAGTAATATAGGTCTATGTCTGTTTCAATGCATATGACCCCGCCTCCTCCCCAGTCCATAGTTCACAATGAGTGACTTATTCATCATCATAATGGGAGGGACTCCTCTCTCTTTAAAAGGACAAAACACATTGCATTGTGTAAAATGTGGAGAGAAACGTTAGTGAAGCAAAACCAGAGAGAGAGAGAGAGAGAGAGAGAGAGAGAGAGAGAGAGAGAGAGAGAGAGAGAGAGAGAGAGAGAGAGAGAGAGAGAGAGAGAGAGAGAGAGAGAGAGAGAGAGAGAGAGAGAGAGAGAGAGAGAGCTGGTGTTTCAAGAGGCCGTCAGTGGAAACCTGAGGATGGAGCCTCTGTGCTCGGGGAGTATCAGTAATGACTGAGCCCCTGCCATGGGACACACACACACACCCACACACACACACCACACACACACACACTGCTGCCCAATCAACAGTTACACTGCTGGGTTTGAACTGTTGTTCACATATAAAACATTCAATAACACGTTAGGAATTACCTTAAACATCACTGAATTCAGTTTCCTGGACAAGAGGCCTGAGAGGGTATTAATACGTCTTTAATGCTAAAGTCTCTGAGTGCTGGCTGTCAGGAGACGCTACACACCTGAAACGTTAACGTGTGATTGTTGTGACGGTGGATTGTGTTTCAGTCAGCAGCACCTTCACACCTGCAGAAAACACCGTCGCTACCGCTAGCTACTGCTAGCTACTGCTAGCTACCGCTATGCTGCTCATCCACCGCAGGTCATTTTAATTCCATTAGGAATGATTCTTATATATCTTGTATATGGGAAGTATGGAAGAAGTGTGATGTAATAATTCCAGCCCACAATGTGCTGATGGTTTTTCATCATACATTGATACTTTGTCTGTGAAACAGGACTCTACCATGCGGGTTCTCTTCCCCTCTTGAGCTCCACTGCTGATGCAACTGTACCCGGTGCTTCTTCTACATGAACATGTGTCACAGAAAGCAGAAACATACCGCTGCTCGTTGTCAAATAAACTCGAATATGGATTGATCAAGTTTCTCAAGTCCCAGTTTACACACAAGATGTCGAATGAATTCAGTTAAATGATCTCTGTCTGAAGTTCTCGGCACAGAAACCAACATTTCAAAATGTCTGTTTGTTACGTCTTAATATGAGAAAGATTTACATCTGACATTTGCATCCAAATCTTTTATCGGTTTCAGCTTCACATATTGAAACATAACGTCGTAATATGTTTTAGTGGAACATGAACTGTATTAGAGTTTAAATGTATTAAATTCATCTCAATGAAAGTTAGCAGCAGTAGATACAGAAATACTTCTTGTAATATGTGGACGCACCAATAACGTCAATAAACTTTGAACTTATTTTGATATAAAGTGTATTTTCTATGGCACATAGTGTAGAAACACTGGTTTCTTGCAGTTTGACGTTTGGCCGTTCCAAAGCATCAGCATGACAACAGAAGTGTATCTGCGTTCCTCCACCAGTGCTGATAAACAGCAAACTCTCTTGGGTTTCGTGTTGTTGTGCGACGTCCGTTAGCTTTCTGTTGTTCTTGTGACGATGCTGTTCGGTAGTTCCGCTAATAATCTGCTCACGTTTTAAGAGTTTGGTGAACAGAAGCCGGTGAACTGTGCCGATCCCTCGTCTGTCCACCGACTCCCGCTGAGGCTCAACGCGACCTGTTGGATGCTCGATGGACTTTAACGGACGGAGCGGCGCTGCATCTCTCAGCGGTGACATCATGGTTTCGGGCTATTTTAAAACTGACTGCAGTGACCCTTCGCCTTGGAATGAGGAGGGGTTGCCCTCTCCTCTCCTCCTCTTCTTTCCTGTTGTCGTCTCCTCTCTCCTCCCTTCCTCTCACCCTCTCACATCACCTCCTCCCTTCGCTCTCCCCTTCCATCCTGTCCTTCACTCCCTTTTCTTTCCTTCTCTGCTTGGTGTCCCTCCTTCCGCTCCAAAGTAGTAAACATATGCTTTGAGGAGATCTAAGAGATTAGAGCCAATAATGCAACGTATCCTCATACAACGGTTTTGTGACATCTTACGAAAAAAGTTACTCCTCAATGTTTGTGCATTTTCCTACAAAAGTCCAGCAACACAAGTCAATTCCTGCATGCAGTCCTTTCAAAGCAAACTTCTGTCCTCAAAGGAAACAAAAGAGTTAAGTTCAGGCAACTCAACTACTTGGTTAAGTGGAGAAGAACATTGTTGTTTGGTGTTAAATAACCGTTACTGAGGTGCGGACGTTACTCATTGATCTCCTGGTTTGACCGATGCAACTACAACCCGCCCTGTGTGGGTTGTTTTGCGATCTTCATACTTCCTGGTTCTAGATTACATGGATCACATGTGAATTGATTTCGTGGGATATCGACGAATTACAGCGATTTCACTTCCTAGGTATAGCTCAATGCTTTGTGGGATTAGCCTGCCCAACAAATAGTTAGAAGCACCAGAGAAGATGAATATTAATTTAATCTCTGTGCATTCAGAGAAGTAAGAAAAGACAGATTTTAGATTTTAGAAATACTGAGGTCATGAGTTCCCGTAGTAACCCCACCACAAAGTACGAGACACAAAAGCTCTGCATGTCTTCAAAGTATATTTATTTAACTATTCTGTTATTCTGTAAGTGTTATCCCCTTACACACATCCTCACTATTGACTGTATACATGTTTAGTGAAGTAGTTTTTATCACCGTCTTCATAACTTATACCGTATAATACATGGAAGTAAGGTTACGGATTCTTTAGCATGCTGCTGCTAAAAATAACACTAATTAAATGAATAATACATCAATATATAAGCAGTGTTTATATTATTACAGTAGTTTATAAACCTTTCCTGAAATGCATCCAGTGCATTGTAGGATGTGTTTTGCGTGCCACAGTACAACTCCGTCGTCAGAGTCTGCAGCACTTATTTTCATACGCTGGTCATTCTAAATTGTGAGCAACAAATCTGTGTTGAAATCAACAGGAGAGCTCGTTAACGTTAGCTGTTAGCTGTTAGCTGTTAGCAGCGGGTGGGCGGCACCGTCCGGCTTGGCTAAACAACGGAGCTAGCGGCTAACGCTAACAGAGGTTGCATTGAGAATTATAACGTTATGATGGTGGAAACAAGCTTATAAAATGTTGTTTTTCGAGAGAAACCTGATATTTGAAGGAGATCTTTTTACAGCAATATAAAATAGATTTATTAAAAAATCCAAATTTCAATGTGATGGAAAAACATGTTTGCTGTTCAATGCCATCAAATGTGTGACAGAAGTGAAAGACTAATTCTAACAAAGGTGTCGCTATTGTGCAAAGTCATCACAAAATGCTTTTAAAGACCTTTGTACAAGAATAAGTACGGCAAATAACATGTGGAATCAAGTCAAAGGAAAGAGTTGCATATAAAAACATTCAAAAGGCCTTTGTAGTTCTGGGTATGTTGATGGAGGCCCCGTCAGGCACTAGGACCCAGGGGCCTTCCCCCTGGTGCCCTCCGGGAGCACAGCAGGATTGAATGACAATAAACTGGATGAGATACCGGATGTGCCGAATCTGACCCCAACGGAAAGACTGAAATAGACACTGCAGACCAGCAAGTCCAGGCAGGGGGAGTGGGGGAGGGAGGACGAGAGGCAGTGAACGAGTGAGAGACGATGATACGAATAATGATCACAATGAAAGTGGTGGAGCCAGAAGCAGAGAGAGGGAGATAAGAGAAGTCTAAACAAGAGAAGGAAATGAGTTGACACCAGTCACGTGTCAATCCACTCGACCCGTCAAGATCACAAACGATAACCATCAGAACCATCAGAACCATCAGAACCATCGGCTCGTGATGTTTGATGATTGAATGATTGAATTGGTACAATATGCTCTCTATCCAAGCTCGTCATCATCTTTGTGACCACATTTTGAGAGAAAGAAGTCTTTCTGTGTGCATGGATGACGACATGGAGAGCGAACACTCAGTCTGTGTTGCGTTGCTGTAGATTATCGTATTGGTTTCAATATTTTAGCCTCGACTTGACATCTTCAGTTTTAAATGGAGCTTTAGTTTCTTCGAAAGAGAGTCGAGACCTTCAACTTCTATTTCAGTGCCGTTTTCTTGTGTAATCCAAAGTTAAAGTGACATTTTTCCAAAAAACAACCAAAACATACAACAAATAAACCTAAAGAAAAGGTACTGATGTTGTGGAAGCGCACTTCCATGAAAATCCCACTTGTGTCAGCGTTTTCTCCTTTTCTTACTTAGTAGACGACTTGAACAATTGTTAAAGTAGTTGCCAAACTTTTCTTGTCAACCGACCAATCGAGAAATCAAGAACTGGCAGAGATCTCCAGCTTCCAATACTACTTTCTGTTCACGTCAATACAGTTGAGTATTGTTTCTTGTGCCATCTAGTGGCCTCTGGAGGAACTACACCATGACACGTTTGTACAAACGGTCTTGACGGTCGCTTCCCGTTAAGCTAACTGCTGTCTTTTCTCTTTCCTCATTTAAACATGAGCGTCTCTTCCTGCACGTTTTTTACAAGTTTTACATTCGTCTAAATGTTTGGAAATGAAAAATCTTTTATGAACTTTAAACACAATCACAAACAAAGTAAAAACGTTCTTTGAAGAAGACATTCCGTTCTCTTTCTTTGAAGTTGGAAGTCCAGGCTGCTTTTTTACAAAGTCTTTTTACTGTTGATCTCTGTTTCTACAAGTGTGTGGTTCTACAGTGCATTAGTCAACGCATTAGCTCGTCCGCTGTGGCGTTAAACCACCCCCCCCCACCATCCATCTAACCCTCCATCCATTTCATCATTCGTTCATCTATCCGCCATATTCCTCCTCTGCACACAAACTGTCCCCTCCCTCCCTTCTATCATCAATCCATCCATCCATCCATCCATCCATCCTTCCTTCCATCCATCCATCCATCCATCCATAAATCCATCCATCCATCCATCCTTCCTTCCTTCCATCCATCCTTCCATCCATCCATAAATCCATCCATCCATCCTTCCATCCATCCTTCCATCCATCCTTCCATCCATCCATCCATCCATCCATCCATCCATCCTTCCTTCCATCCATCCTTCCATCCATCCATAAATCCATCCATCCATCCTTCCATCCATCCTTCCATCCATCCTTCCATCCATCCATCCATCCCTGGTCAATCCCTCCCTCCGCCCAACAATAACCCCCCCGTCCCACCCCAGCGGAGATGGGTATTGACATTCTGCATCCGACCTTGAGGACAATCAATCCCAACCCCACATGTCCCCCTCACACTCTCACATACACACACTCACACACACTCACACACTCACACACACTCACACACACACACTCACACACACACACACTCTCACACTCACACACACTCACACACACACAGCGACAGCTACGACTGATGTTAACCGGTGAATACGAGCTCTTTGACGTTGGGAGGAATCCTTCAGGTCTCTCCACATGAAGTCAGAGAACTTTCTCCAAAAGTCAGTAAAAACACATCTAATGTGCAGACTTTCTGTCAGCGTGAGCGAATGAAATCAAAACGCTTGCAGCGATCCGTCCTACCGGGGGTGAAGCAGATTTACACGATTATAAACCCATCCTCCCTGGACGACCCCCCCCCCCCACACACACACACACACACACACACACACTCACACACACACTCACCCACCCAACAGCCAAGATGGAGAGGAAGAATAAGAAATCCATTTCAAGCTTCTCACGAGCTGCATAATTCAACACCAAATCAAAGAGCGAAGAGGAAACACGCCGGACGATCTGTCGTCTGTGAGCTGCAGAGGAGGTTGAACCAGGTCGCCCTCTTGTGTTTCGCGTTTCATTCGATCTCATGAGTTTGGACTTCGTCCATCTCCGCTTGACAAGATGCTTTGCCAATTTATTCACAGAAGAAAAAGAAACCAAAACTTTTATCTAATCTCAAGACCAAGAAAACAAGCAAAATGTGCACAAAATCTTTAGAATGTTACAACAAAACAAAAAAAGTTCATTTGTTCACGGTCACGCAGAGCATCAATAGTTCATCAGCAGAACGGGATGAATTCATGATTACCTCTGATTGGTGGCAGATCCATCCTGCGGCGGCGTGCTGGGGGTGTCCCGGGTGTCCGTGTGTATGTGTGTGTGTGTGTGTGTATAAACGTACTTATAGTACGTCTATGGAACCCAGTGATGAAGTTATCTTTACCTTAATGTACGCTTGTGATTTCTTGTGACGCGTTAATCTTATTTCACGGTGTGGTTCACCGTTCTTTGATGTCCAGCAACAGTATTCTATAAGATCAGTGCAGCTTGGTTGTCTTAAGGGTGTGTGAGGCTGGGAGGATGCTCTCCCTCCTCCTCCTCCTCCTACTCCTCTTCTTCTTCTTCTTCTTCTTCTTCCCGGAGCTCCAACCGGAGCGCTCTGACCTCCAACCGGTCCCGTTTTCAGGCTCGCTGCGTCGGAGAGCTCGTCTCTCTCTGTCCAAGTTGTGAGGACATGCGAGCAGCAGAAACAGTTTAATTCTTCAGCGGTTCAGAGAGAGTCCAGGAGCAGAAGTATCTCCATGCAGAGTGGAAGAAAAAATCAAATACTTGCAGCAGCTCAATATTTTGGGGTTGTAAAACGACAAAGTGCAGCTGGTTGGAGTGAGAAGCTTCAGAGATTAAAGACTGAACTTTAGAATAAAATCTTCTGTTCCCGTCCTGGAGTAGTTTCCTCTCCTCTCCCCGAGAGATGAATGACTGAGAGCTCTCTCTCTCTCTCTGTCTCTCTGTTTCACTCTCTCTCTCTCTGTCTCTCTCTCTCTCTGTTTCACTCTCTCTCTCTCTGTCTCTCTCTCTCTCTGTCTCTCTGTTTCACTCTCTCTCTCTCTGTCTCTCTCTCTCGCTGTTTCACTCTCTCTCGCTCTCTCTCTCTGTCTCTCTGTTTCACTCTCTCTCTCTCTCTCTCTCTGTCTCTCTCTGTTTCACTCTCTCTCTGTCTCACTCTCACTCTCTGTCTCTCTCTGTTTCACTCTCTCTCTCTCTCTCTCTCTGTCTCTCTGTTTCACTCTCTCTCTCTCTGTCTCTCTCTCTCTCTGTTTCACTCTCTCTCTCTCTCTCTCTCTCTGTCTCTCTGTTTCACTCTCTCTCTCTCTCTCTGTCTCTCTGTTTCACTCTCTCTCTCTCTGTCTCTCTCGCTCTCTCTCTCTGTCTCTCTCTCTCTCTCTGTCTCTCTGTTTCACTCTCTCTCTCTCTGTTTCACTCTCTCTCTCTCTCTCTCTCTGTCTCTCTCTGTTTCACTCTCTCTCTGTCTCACTCTCACTCTCTGTCTCTCTCTGTTTCACTCTCTGTCTCTCTCTCTCTCTGTCTCTCTCTCTCTCTCTCTGTCTCTCTCTGTTTCACTCTCTCTCTCTCTCTCTCTCTCTCTGTCTCTCTCTGTTTCACTCTCTGTCTCTCTCTGTCTCACTCTCTGTCTCTCTCTGTTTCACTCTCTCTCTCTCTCTCTCTCTGTCTCTGTTTCACTCTCTCTCTCTCTCTGTCTCTCTGTTTCACTCTCTCTCTCTCTCTCTCTCTCTCTCTCTGTTTCACTCTCTCTCTCTCTGTCTCTCTGTTTCACTCTCTCTCTCTCTGTTTCACTCTCTCTCTCTCTGTCGCTCTCTCTCTCTGTTTCACTCTCTCTCTCTCTGTTTCACTCTCTCTCTCTCTCTCTGTTTCACTCTCTCTCTCTCTGTCGCTCTCTCTCTCTGTTTCACTCTCTCTCTCTCTGTCGCTCTCTCTCTCTGTTTCACTCTCTTCTCTCTCTCTGTCTCTCTCTGTCTCTCTCTCTCTCTGTCTCTCTCTCTCTCTCTCTCTCTGTCTCTCTCTCTCTCTGTCGCTCTCTCTCTCTGTTTCACTCTCTCTCTCTCTGTCTCTCTCTCTCTCTGTCTCTCTCTCTCTCTCTGTCTCTCTCCTGCTCCAGTCCCCCCTCCCCTCTCTCTCACCCCTCCTCCCTCTCCCATCATCCCATCACTGAAATCAGTTCACTTCTGCTTTATGAACATGACGGGGCAGAAGAACTCGTGCTGCTGACACAAATGTTGTATTTTATCGTATTCATCTTATTTTTTTACCTTGAAGAACTTGACGGGATTAGAGCTTCGCCGTCTTCAAACAGAACACGTTGACGTTAGAGATCAGGATGTGAATAGTTTTGCTGATTTGTTTTGCGGGTGATGCAACGCATCCCCTTAATGTTACGTAACTTCAGTGATGTCACTTCCGTAGTTATTAAACCTAACTAAGTATTTCATCATCTTTTATTAAACCTGACTCAGTGGTTTTAAAGTTTATTTTGAACAGATGTCATGCATGTATTCTTGTTGCTGAAAACACGTGAAAAATGATGAGCAACGTTTTGTCAGATAAGATGCGCGTATGAGGGTACGTTGAAAGGTAACAAGTGTTGATCATGGAGGAGATAGTGAACTGGTTGGTTTTAGGAGACGTATTTGTTAAATCTTAAACCGTGTTCAACATGTTTTGGTTGTGTTGAACGTTATAACGGTTACGAGAAAAGCATGTTGGAGATTTTCACTCATTCATTCCATGAGGACAAGTGACATCACTGACAATATGCTGCATGACTGTAATATGAACCGCCTCCTTTGTGTGCGTGTGCGTGAGTGGAGACTCATGCATGTGCACGTGCGTGTGCATGTGCTTTTGTCTCTTTTGGTCTGTGCCCTTACTCAGCAACTTGCAACCATCCGGACCAAAGCAAGACACACCAGTGTAGGCGCACACACACACACACACACACACACACACACACACACACACACATTAAAGTAACCGGACACTGCTCCATAATGTGTGTGTGTGTGTGTGTGTGTGTGTGTGGGGGGGGGCTGTTTCCTGTGGAGGAAAATATCTGAGATGAAACAAACTGCTGATAGAGACACACTGAAGACAAAGAAAACAGGATTATGTCAAACGAATAAGTGTTTATTACTTTGTTCCACCAAAAAGATGCTTTTTAGAAATAGTATTAATATCACAAGTTATAAACCAATCTGACTGCATTTATTTGTTGTGTTTTTAAGTCTGATTCTGCGTTGCTTAGTTGCTTAATGGAGCATTCAGGGATCCTTGTGAATTTGTAAAGTCTGGAAATGTCATGAGACATGCCAGGAGAGCAAAACAAACAATGACAGCCAGGTAGAAGGTGGTGGTGTCTGGATGCTTACCTTAGTTCAAAAACTCTCCCTAAGCTCAGAACCTTCTCTGAAACAAGCACACAGACACAGAGTTTGCACATTCATCCTTCTGTGGAACCCATTTCCTGAAATATTGCTTCCTTGAAATGCAACTTGCATGCCAATTAAGCAAAACCATCCGAATGGAGACGGGGAGAGATGTTCTGGGTCAGGCAGGGATCAATGTCAAATGGCCTGGTTAACAGCATGCAGCTTGACAAAGTCATTCATTTCTGCCGGCGCTCTTCCTGCGTGTCCGTGTCACTGTGCTGCAGTAACACACGCCTGCTGGATGGGGAGGAGGCGTCCCACCCAAGAAGAAGCACATGGGTGTCGACTTACACAACACATTACAGTATGTCTCTCTCACTGTGAGCCTCCCACTGGATGCTTTTATCTCAAGTGCCGGGCTCAGCCGTGAAATTTATGCTCACTTACTACGGACATTGAACTGTTTCCTGTGGTCGTTTGATGAGTACAACAACAACATGTTGAAGGGACATTTCTATTCCAACCAACGCCGCTGGACGGTCAGAGCGTCGGACATTTTGATGTTGTAGCGGACTAACTTCTGTAGAAGCTAATCAGAGTTACGACAAGTCACAGACTCACTGAGTTGAGGTTCTGTAGTGACGAATGAAAGGAGAAGTGGAGTTGTAACGTTACGAGAGCCAGAGTACATTAGTAACTCAATGCTTCATCCACACACTCTTGTGACAGCATAGGAAAGCACAATACTGTCAACAGATGAGTGACAACTTTGTTCGGCTCATTTTCTGTAACCAGTGTAGCATTGAAGGATCGTACAATGAACATGCTAGCTATCTAATCAGGGGACAACTGGCTAGTTAGCTAGCTTGCTAATCCTGCCATGCGTTAATGCTGGACTCACACATTGATCTGTGGACTGATGTTTTGAAGCCACGAGTTCGGCGTTCCAGCCATCACCATCTCGGATTACGGCCGTCGCCATCTTGATTTTTTGCAACCAGTGAACAGGAAGTGACCATATCTGGACTGAGGAGGAGTGACGTAGAGACGCCGTATACGTCTCTGGTAGAGACCTGTCAATCACTGTGTAGCCCCGCCCTAAAGCATCCCCTGCTTTTTTTTTTTAACTAGAGATTGAGACCATAAACTCATGTTTACAATGTTTACTGAGGTAATAAATCAAGAGAGAAGTAGAGTCATTTTCTCATAGACTTCTATACAACCAGAGGAGTCACCCCCTGGTGGACACTAGAGAGAATGCAGCTTTAACACTTGAAGCATCGGCTTTGAACGTTACTTCACATATTGAGTCCATGTATGTGCTTTAGGACGCAGCACTTTTCTATTTCTATGGTTGGGTTACAGATTTGGAAACCACACATGCGGCTACACAAAAGCATGGCAAACAAATCGTCACATGTAACTGGTCATGAGGTTTATGTTTCCACATTGTGTTCACTTGCCTCTTACAAAGCAGCGCCCCCCCCCCTCACCTCACACACACACCTTCTAATTGTTGCTGATATTTGGGTGTAGAGAAGAAGAAGAGCCACTGATCCATTAACTGAGCAGGCCCAGCTTGATTGGCTCCGGACAAACCCCTGAAATAGCAGGATTGGCTGTCGGCCAAGCGCCCATTTCCTGTGTGTCTGAGAGTAGCTCCAGCCACCGGGGCTGAAATGCATTTCCTGACTGTGTATAAAACTTTTATTAATGACCAGGAGTGCATCAGCAGCTCGCCCACACTCACTCATTCACTCACTCTACAAGAGAGAGAGAGAGAGAGAGAGAGAGAGAGAGAGAGAGAGAGAGAGAGAGAGAGAGAGAGAGAGAGAGAGAGAGAGAGAGAGAGAGAGAGAGAGAGAGAGAGAGAGAGAGAGAGAGAGAGAGATGATGGGAGTGAAAATGAGTTGCAGGGAGACAATGTGAGACAAGCAAAGGGGATGAGAGAGGAAGAGGGTGTGTGGGAGACGAGGAGAGACACTGATGGATGGATCAGGAGATGAGGAGATAGAATTAAGTGAAACAAACCAGAGACCAGACATTATAAGAGAAAGAGAGATAGGGAGGAGGTTTCCTATCGGCTGACAACCTACAGTATCTCTTACAGTGTAACTTCATCACACTAAAGGTCACTCAGTGCACCTTTCCTGAACACATCATGTTGATTTAAATATGGAGGAAGAGATTTCCTGAAAAATCCGATGACTGATTATGAACCTTAAAAAAGTTAGAGTGGAGTTGCACGATATCATTTGTCGTCATGCGACGGTTTGTGTGATATCTTACAAAACTTAATCCTCTGTTTTTTTTTTAACGAAAGCCAGCAACACGTGTCAACTTTCGCTCGTTACGCAAACAGTCTTTTAAAATAAACTTCTGTCTTCACAGGAAGCTACTGTTAGGTTTATGAGAAGATCGGGAAATACTTACATTTATGAAAAAGATCATTAAATACTTAGATTTAGGAAAAAAATGGTGAAATATTTAGCTAGGTTTCTGAAAAGATCGTGGTTTGGGTGAAATAATCTACGGACGTGCCGTTACTTACCTACGGAAGTTAATGTTACAAATTGATCATAAGCAGCGGTCTCCTGGGTGAAAAACTGTTTTATGTTGTTTTGAGACTAAAGACTGATAAACCCTTGGCTTTGACAAAGCTTCATGTGTTAAAGCTGCATTCTCTCCTAATGTCCACCAGGGGGCGACTCCTCTGGTTGTATAGAAGTCTATGAGAAAATGACTACTTCTCTCTTGATTTATTACCTCAGTAAACATTGTAAACATGAGTTTATGGTCTCAATCTCTAGTTTCAAGTCTTCTTCAATACAGCATGATGTTCATTTAGTACATTATGGTCCATTTAGAGTCAAACAGACCATAAAGCAGGGGATGCTTTAGGGCGGGGCTACACAGTGATTGACAGGTCTCTACCAGAGACGTATACGGTGACTCTGTAAATATGGTCACTTGCTGTTCACTGGTTGCAAAAAACGACTCTCTCTGGGTTTTGAGCAAAAGCCATGACTCGACATTGGGAAGACAACTAACGAGGAATATTTGCCGTCTCACTCAAGAGTGGGCGATAAAAGAGGTGAGAGGGGATTATCTGTGACACTAGAAGACAGAAACAGACAGACATGAAATGATAAGATCATTATTGAGATAATTTTCCACGTCTTCTGCTCTCTGCTGTACATTACTCCTCTACTTTGGACTGCAGCCACATTCAAGACAGTTTTTCAAGGGCTGCAAAATCAACTGGATCGCCACCTGGTGGCTGGCTGTTAGATTTAGGAAGTGCTCGATATCATATGTAGCAAACTCTTTTTATTATATTTATTGCCATGGTCTCCAAGCATTCTGGTCTCAGCCTTGACATTGCCTCGGTCGCAGCTCATAGCTAGCATGGTTGATACTATTAAAGCTAGTCGTAAACAAAAGCAGGCACTTTCACCCAGGAGACCGCTGTTCATGTCCCGAGAGAAACCAGAAGTAAACGTTGACTTTATGTAAGTAACGTTACGTAACGTTGTTACTCTTGTTACTGAACATTACGTAAGAAAGTCGGCTAAGGGCGGATTTACAGTTGTTTTGTTAACGTTGCTACGTTATTATTTTCACACAAACCAGGATGCTTTTAACCTTAACCAAATAGTTGAGGCTGGTATGACAAGTATTTATGAAACATATTTTTGGTTCAGAAAGAAATTGTACCTTTCTGATTGCAGAAACGCACAATGCCAACCTTTCATTCTGTCGACTTGGTCGTCAAGTGAGAACTTGTAGGAACAGTGACTGCTGCCTCCTTTGAAAATGACACTACATTCATTTGGATGATGCTTTCATCCAGAGCAGCTAACCTGCCGTTGGGTTCGTGTCACAGTGAGCTGCAGCCCTTTCAGCTCCACAAACGCCCGGCTGTGCCCCAGTGTGGAGGTGGGGGGTTGGTGACACACGCACAGGCTTCAGCGGGTCGCTGACCCCAGGCATGGGGCCTGGTTTCTGGGAGAGAGGGGTCGATAGGCCTGGCTGTGTGGGGCAGAGGGTGTCAATAAGGGCAAAAGGCAGAGAAAATGTAAATTTGAATTTGCTTTAGTGTTGTATTTAACCTACTTTTACTTACTTATCACAGTTTTATCATTGCATTCTTAGTGTGTAGTCTTATCAGTTTTAATGTTTTTCGTTAGTTTGTCATTCAGTTTGTTGCGACAATATCTACCATCTCTAAGAATAACTCAGATATGATCTTTCTCCAGGAGAAACCGGGTTTCTATAATACCCGGCACCGTTTGCAGAAAGTGATTTTCTTGTTCACACAATGCTTCCTGTGCAGTGTGCACAGCACAAGGTATCTTAAGAACATGCAAACGCATGAGGGGGAATGTTTTCATACATGTAGTTTATACATGTAATACTTGTTTTTCTGATACCGATTCCAGTTTAAGAAATGCTTCTGATTCAGCCTAAAATGATGGATCGGGAATCGGCAAGTATGTGATTCTGTGCACCGATCCAATATCACGTTCTCATATCATTTATCAGCTCATTTACGCCACACAGGAACAACAACACGGTGTCTCTCACTACCGGATCTGTACATCCTGACTGATCTCTGCTGAACAAGTGCAAATGAGAAGAGGCGAGATGGCTCGATCGTTGGCTGCTTCCATCACGAGCACCTGAAATATGAATCGTATGACATCCATAGCTTAAGTAACGTAACAAACGTACTTATCTTCAGCCAAAACATCATCTTTGTTCGAACCCTAATGGGGCGTTCACACCGGTCGCGTTGATTTTTTGACGCGCGTCGAGATTACATACAAAGTCTATGCACAGACGCGATGAGACTGGCGCGCCGCGATTTTGCGATGGCGCGGCGCGTTGGACGCGTTATTGCAGTGCGGTGGACGCGGTGGACGCGTTGGACGCCGCAAAATCGCCAACGCGCAAGTTGAAATTTTTCAACTTCTGCGAAATAATCGCGTGACGCTGTGGCGCGATAGCCTATCAGCGTTGAGTTGCTGCTCCCGTCATCAGTGCCGTAGCTCCTGCCGGTGCTGAATCACAAACAACAATGGAGGACAAATTAATAGTGGCGGTTTGTGGGTTCCCCGAGCTCTACGATACCTCATATCAATAGAGACCGGACCAAACTACGTGTATACATGTGTGTGTGTAAACCATACGGTACAAACAATGAATAGACGCTGCCGTATTTACGTCTACGTGACGTTATTGAGTGCTGGTGGAGCTGCTACGATGTTAGCATAGCCTAGCACCGATCCATCAGAGCTCCATTGAGAAGACAAGTAGCCTACAAATCGGCATCATTATGTAGTTATTTCGGAGTCCCTTTTTGTCGGAGAAGACAAGTACAAATCGGCATCATTATGTAGTTATTTCGGAGTCCCTTTTTGTCGGTTTATTTTCCGTTGAATCACAGCCAAATCAGTTTATGTTGTGTTCCTACAGCTGTAGTAAACAGCGACCGGTGGCTTGCTAGACACAGTGAATACAGCTCGATACAATCCACGGAGCTCCTCTGAACAATATTATGAACCAGACATGACTGCGTTTGGCATTCCGACGTTTGAGGGACTTCCACAACACGTACAAAGCAGCAATTGTCCTTATTCCTTTCACGGTTGATAGCGGAAAGTAATGGCGGCCAGGTGAACGGCTTCCAGTCGATAAACCACGCCCCCTCTCCGGCGCTACGAGATTTTGCGGCGTTTGGTCTGAACACGACCGGCGGCGCGTTGGACGCTTTTTTGCAGTGCGTTGGACGCGATTTTGCAGCGCGTCAAAAAATCAACGCGACCGGTGTGAACGCAGCATAGCGCAGTAGTTTTGTTGCCTAAACCAATCGTTTCACAACGTTAACCACACGTCACAACGTCAACCACACGTCACAATGTTAACCACACGTCACAACGTTAACCACACGTTACAACGTTAACCACACGTCACAACGTTAACCACACGTCACAACGTCAACCACACGTCACAACGTCAACCACACGTCACAACGTCAACCACACGTTACAAAGTCAACCACACGTCACAATGTTAACCACACGTCACAACGTCAACCACACGTCACAACGTCAACCACACGTTACAAAGTCAACCACACGTCACAATGTTAACCACACGTCACAACGTCAACCACACGTTACAAAGTTAACCACACGTCACAACGTTAACCACACGTCACAACGTTAACCACACGTCACAACGTTAACCACACGTTACAACGTTAACCACACGTCACAACGTTAACCACACGTCACAACGTTAACCACACGTCACAACGTTAACCACACGTCACAACGTTAACCACATGTTACAACGTTAACCACACGTCACAACGTTAACCACACGTCACAACGTTAACCACACGTCACAACGTTAACCACACGTCACAACGTTAACCACACGTTACAACGTTAACCACACGTCACAACGTTAACCACATGTTACAACGTTAACCACACGTCACGTTAACCACACGTTACAACGTTAACCACAAGTTACAACGTTAACCACACGTCACAACGTTAACCACACGTCACAACGTTAACCACACGTCACAACGTTAACCACACGTTACAACGTTAACCACACGTCACAACGTTAACCACACGTTACAACGTTAACCACACGTTACAACGTTAACCACACGTCACAACGTTAACCACACGTTACAACGTTAACCACACGTCACAACGTTAACCACACGTTACAACGTTAACCACACGTTACAACGTTAACCACACGTCACAACGTTAACCACACGTTACAACGTTAACCACACGTCACAACGTTAACCACACGTCACAACGTTAACCACACGTTACAACGTTAACCACACGTTACAACGTTAACCACACGTCACAACGTTAACCACACGTCACAACGTTAACCACACGTTACAACGTTAACCACACGTCACAACGTTAACCACACGTTACAACGTTAACCACATGTCACAACGTCAACCACATGTCACAACGTTAACCACAATAGTTTCACAACGTTAAATTCTTGATACGACATTAATCGTGAGTTTCAGACTTTTAACCACAACCGTTTCATGAAGTTAACTGCATCAGTTTCACACCACTAACTGCGACAGTACAAGCTCTTTTGGCATTTTAAATCATTTTATGCTTTGAGGCCTAATGCAAATAGATTGTACACATATTCATGATGAACACATTAGTTGTATATTTTATCAGAATATATTGTTTATTCAGATTTTTTTCCCTTTCAACTTTCAAAAAGTCTCAAAATAAATTCTAAACTGTTCGATTCATTAACCAGCTTCTTTCTGTGTTGCCACCTATTGTTGATGAATTCCCCTGTTTTTTGCCAATATTAATATCATACTTCCATTCATGCCAATAAAGCATATTGATCTGATTAGAGCGAGGGAGAGAAGCAGACTGGAGTGCGTAATGGGGAAGCATTGATTATGGCTGTTAACTCTGGCTCTTTGATGTGGATAATGCAGTCTCTCTCTTCCTGCCTCTGCACTGGCTTTACACTCTAAAACCCCCGGGCCTCAGAGGATATTGGGTTTACAGAGAGGAGAGGATACGTCAGACTTGGTGCATAAGCTTGAATGTGACAGACAGAAGTTGTAGAGACAGCGCGTGGTTGTGTGAGAGATTACATGTTCAAAAAGATACAAAAAAGGATGTGTACGTGCAAAATGAAAAGAGTTTATGTCTGTGAAAGAAAAAGGTTTATGAGAGAAAGTTGTTTCAACAAAATGCACACAGAAAAAATAGGATACTTGTCCATCGGGAGCAGAAGAGGAAGTATTTACTGCAGAGCCAAAAGGTCTGCAGAGAGGTCAGGATGGATGTTGGACTTTGTCACAGATTGTTTCTGTTTGTGTTTCTTACTGACACTCATCGTTTTCTTCTAACCATGACCATAATTCGCCATCTTTGTTTTTTGCAACCAGTGAACAGGAAGTGGCCATATCTGGACTGAGGAGGAGTGACGTAGAGACGCCGTATACGTCTCTGGTGTCGACCTGTCAATCACCGTGTAGCCCCGCCCTAAAGCATCCCCTGCTTTATGGTCTGTTTGACTCTAAATGGACCATAATGTACTAAATGAACATCATGCTGTATTGAAGAAGACTTGAAACTAGAGATTGAGACCATAAACTCATGTTTACAATGTTTACTGAGGTAATAAATCAAGAGAGAAGTAGAGTCATTTTCTCATAGACTTCTATACAACCAGAGGAGTCGCCCCCTGGTGGACACCTAGAGAGAATGCAGCTTTAACACATGAAGCTTTGGTCAGAACCGGATGTTGCCGCTGGTTCCAGACACAACAGGCATCTGTTTTTCAAATAGTTTTCTGCAATCCTCAAAGGTCACCTTTTTGTTATCCTCTGCAGACAAGTGACATAAATATCCTGTAGGGTTTTGGGGGGGGGGGGGGGGGTCCCACTTTTGGATATTTCTCCAAAACATTAATCTCCCGTGTCGTCTTTCAATCTCACAATTAGTTCGTTCATGGCCACTAATTATTGATAGTCTGGCCACTACAGCGTCTCTGTGTGATCTGTTACTTCCTGGGTCTGGCTGCAGAGCCCAGTGATGGTTTGAGAACAGACACTGGAGTCAAAATGGTTGACGAGCAGCCAACTGAGCCGAGCCCTACCGAGCTGCCATGACCTCATTCTCCGTCTCTCTCTGCTCCATCAGCTCCGCTCGTCCAGCTGCTGAGGAGAGCCGGCTCCCTCTGCTGGACACTCACAATTACAACTTCATCCAGGGTCCCATGAACACAACTACTGAATGCGATGCACTCGCTTATCACCAGATGCATGCTGGGATTGACTACCGCGGCCGATGGACACTCATGAAAAACATGAGGGGAGAAAAGTGCATGTGACTTCTGAAAGACCATGTTTTCTTTAAACAATCGACAAAACTAGATGTGAAAAACCCTCATTATCGTCAGATTATCAGCTTTCCGACCGTCCATGAACACATCATTTTGAACATGACCTATAGACTGTGTGATTGTGTGATAGTGTGATTGTGCAGTTAACAGAACACAAAACAAGTGCACTTTTGCAATAGAAACATTAGTGATTTTAATCACAATCTATCACAGCTGGACATTAGTCAGGACCGAGGCCCAGATCCTCTTCAACTGGAAAAATAAAACAGTTTGCATACAAAAATAGACACAACTATGGGCAGATCAGCTGCAGCCAAGTTAATTTAGCTCTGCGTACAAGTTATTCTCAGCCAGCAGGATTTGGTCTCCTCAAGAGATTATACAGACAGCAAGCAATTCTTTAGGCAACCGTTGCTGCCAAAACTGTTTGACAATGTTCAGAGTTGCCAGATTTGGACCACCTGACCAGATGATGATGATGATATTCTGTCAAACAGTGACGCAGGCCCAACGTTAGCTTGCTAACAAGCGTATGCGCTTGAGGTCCCGTGATAGTTGATACATTTTTCAGGCTTTCTACAGAAAGTCAGCTCAGTGTCCACCGGGCAGCGCGTTTCTGTCGGCAGTGTCGGTCACATGTTTGGAGGGAAATGTTCAGTAAGTACTTTACTTTAACTGGTGCTGCAGTGCATGTGTAAAGACAATCTGCACGGCACCCGTTGTCTTTCTTTCTGAGCGGTTCTTACGTTTTTGAGCAGCCGTTTGGTGCAATAGAAATGCTGCGTGTGTTCGTGGCTTCACCAAACGGTGTTTGTGTCAGTTACATGTGTCTGTCTCCGTCCTGGACATCTGCAGCTATCGTAAAACGTGCAAAGCTGGTTTGGGAGACGGATCACAGCCAGACGCTCGGGGTTGTGGTGTGTGCCGTCGAGCACCTTAAGGACGAGCACCCAGTGGACACAAAGCCGTCAACATGCTTCTTTTATGTAAAAAGCCGAAACAGAAAAAAACCTCAAAAAACAGTTCACAAAATATTGTGCTTTACATTTTCTCCCACCATCATCAAAGCCCATAGAATCCTGCTCCACGTCCACCCACCACGATGCATCACCCCCATGAATGTCCTTCCCCTCTCAGGGATGTGAGACATCGCTCAGTCGTACACAAACACATCTACAGCTACGTGTGAACAGCAAACACCCATCCGACCAATACCTCCGAGCCGAACACAGACCAGCATCAGAATACAACCAATCCCAGTGGAGAGATGAAAAACTACCGTTCAGCACAAAACAAAACCCGAAACAGAACATTTTTTCAAAATGTTTGTTAAAGCAGGAGGGCTGCTCTACAGTCAGCGTGCCCATCTTACAATAGTTATATAGATACATATACATATTTACATGCAGGGGAAACCTCCTCACATTGTGGGCTAGCGTGGCTGTGGTGGCTTTAAGGAGGATCTCATGCTACTGAGGCGGGAGCCCCGTAGTGAGGACATGGAAACGCAAGAGATCGACTGATGATGAAACCAGACAACAAATGTTTCAGGTTTCTCTTCCTTCTGACCACAAGTTCTTCACAGTGAGGCATTGACCGGATAAGATCAGATAAAACAAGTGTTCTTAACTAACGCTAAGGCACGTAACAAGCATAGTTATTTCAACTCAAATAACCGTGTTCTCCTGAACCTTACCACCAAGTTGTGTTGCTTAAACCTAAAGTACTTCTGTTGCCTAAACCTAACCAATTAGTTTGTTGCCTAAACTTAATAAGTTGTTTTGTTGACTTAACCTCACGTTGTCTTGTTGTGTAACAAGTTGTTTAGTTGCTTAAACCTAAAGTTGTTTTGTTGCCTAAACCTTAACAAGTAACTTTGATGCCTGAACCTGAAGTTGTTTTGTTTCAACATGTTAAATCTGACTGATGTTAGAGAAGCGTAAACTTGTATTTAAAAACAACCTTGTACACATTCTGTATTCTATTATTTCTCACATGATATTTAGTTTCTACTGCAGCCAATCAACAGCCAGTTTGGGACAAAAGACACTTGGTTATTTGTGATGTTCGATGAGATGTTTTCAACCTCAAACCTTTACTTAAAGGGCCGGTGTGTAGACTTTGGCGCCATCTAGTGGTGCGGTTGCTTATTACAGCTAACAGACCTCTCCATTGTGCCAAGCGGATTTCGGTGGCCGATGTGAAAACATGAATGTCCCTCTTGAGAGGCTGTGTTTTGGTTTGTCCCTTCTGGGCTACTGTAGAAACGTAAGAGGACCCCACTCACTTGAACTTTAAATTAAAAAACGTTTTATTTTTACTTAAAAGAATATCTCCATATGTCGATACAAACCGCTCACTCTAAGGTTACAAAAACACAACAGTTCTTATTTTCAGACTAAAATAAACTTACTTAATAACTTTATATTCCATTTCTGCCGATAGTCAAGCAGAGTCACGAAGGTGAGAAAGGAGAAGAGGTGTCCGCCCGTAAAGCATCTCAGCTCCGATTTCTGCACGAAACTTCTAAAATCTGGCCCAGTTCCCAGTTGTGATGATTGCTGCCACTTTCATCCACTGCACAACCAACTGGCTCCAGCATTGATGAGGCCTTCAACTCTTTGTTTTCATATCATAAAAAGCCCAAATAAAAAACAGCCACCAGCCCAATTTGGTCAAACCAAAAAGACAAATTTAAGGGGGGGGGATTTTACCCACCACCAACGAGGATGAGGGGGGGGGGGGGGGGGGAGCCGGCTGACGTCTGGGTCTTCTCATCGTTCAAGCATTCCTGTCGGAGAGAAGCAGTGTGTCTTTAAGGGGTTGTAAGGACTTCCTGTTACGAAAATAAACAAAACAGGTACAGTTGTTACGTTGTTACGTTGTTTTACATGTTTAGTCATTTTTAAGCTGTCGGGATGTTTTGACAGAACAGACAGACCAGTTTCCAGCATTTCACCAAAAGAAGCTGCACGATACATAAAAGCAAGACAGAGAATGAACAAGAAAAGTGCCGAGAAAACAAAAACCTCTGTCCGAAAACTTTGACTGTTTTTTGTGTATTTTTCTCCTCGTTCTTCTTCTCTGAGTTTGTGTTGTCTTTGAGCTCTTTACACAGACTTAATTCATAGACTGTGTATATATACATATATATATATATGTATATATATATATATATATATATATATGTATGTGTATATATATATATATATATATATATCAGAATTTAGCACGATGCCTCGATGCCAGCAGCTTCCTCAGAATCAGTCTCCCATCATCATCATCATCATCATCATCACAAACTTTTAATGCTTTTTCAGGATGATGTCTTTCTTT
>JAFEUB010000298.1:302500-425000 GCA_024529925.1 Ophthalmolycus amberensis | reverse complement strand
ACACACACACGCCTTCACACACACACACACACACACACACGCCTTCACACACACACACACGCCTTCACACACACGCACACACACACACACACACCTTCACACACACACACACACACACACGCCTTCACACACACGCTAAATTAAGAGATTAGCTGCCTGCAATATTATAAGAACATTCTTATTTTCATACAAACACTTTTGGGAGTTAATTTTTGACATTATATTTTCTAACATCCCATAATGTCCTCTGCCTCTCGGGAAGCCAATAAGCTCAACAGCTGCTGATGGATTTAGCCGGTTAGCTCCTCATCCTGTTTGACTTTCCAAAGTAAAAGCCTGTTGTATTTAGTTTCAGACTCTTGTTTTTGTCACGACATATTTAAAATATAGAGTGAACAACAACACAGAGGCTCCGTCGTCCTGCATTAGTGACACATTGCAGATGTTGCTCTACAAAAATGCTGTCTTCTTAATACTCTCGCTCATCTTAGAATGAAAGAGGAGATCGATACTAAATAGATTAGTTACACTCATTTGGAAACATCGGGTATAAATAAATGGAGGGATTTGTACTCTCTTTCTTTCACATGTCTTAACACTGCGAACATTTCGTCTGATGTCATTCCTTCTTGAATATCCAAACCGTGGCTTTGCAAAGCGGTCCAGCCAGATTCCACAGGAGCCCGGGGGACGGTTCAGACCCAGACAGGTGAAGTTATTGTGCCATTGGAGAGCCACCAAAACCTGCATGGAGCCTGCAGCGCTTCAATATCAGCTTCAGTTTCTGTTGACATGTTTGTTGGCTGTATTGGATCGTTTCTGAGCATGCAGGGGGGCAGAACATTAGAAACAACTCTCAAGCTTCTGATTTAGAGGATTTAGAGGAACAGAAACAGTCCAGATGCTGAAGTTCTCCGTCTCTGTTGTTTTAAAGTGTGGCCCTTCCTGTAGACCACACCCACGCAGCAGAAACATAATAACGTTACCAGGAAACTCGACTATTGTTTCCATTAAAAAAATAAATAAAAAACCAAGAAATTACCCAGAAGGGAAGAACAACATAGGAAGTGAGGTGGAAAGATGGCAGGTCTGATTCCAACGCTGAACTCCGCTGAGTTACTGTGAAACCAGGAACCAGGACTCTCATGTGTTGTTCAGGCCAAACCGCAGCGCAAATATGTACAACTGTTGTTTTATTGGACTTTGTGCCTTGAAGGAAAAAGATTGTCAACAGTCACTCTTCCAAAAACCTGATTCAGTGCGGCTCAAAGGCGGCAGATCTCCTCCAGGGTTGAGAGTCCAATCACTTCCACTTTTTCATTTACATGAAGTGCAAACTCTCTCTAGCATAAAAACTAACTGTTAACCGTGACTAAATGTGTATATGTCTCAATGAATCACACACCTGAGGAGTTATTCTCCTCGGAGCAGGTCTCCCGGTGTTTGAATCAGGGCGGGGCACGAAAGTTAAGTAACACATAACTCTGGAATCCGACAGTGAGAGGTTGTCAATTCAAAAAACCCCGCCTGACGGAGCTCAAAGCTCACCGCAGGACCAAAGGTTGGTACTTCTAGTCCTGTTACTACCCGTGCTTCTGCCGTTGGATTTTTAAATGCAAACAAGTGTGCGGCGGGGAGGAGCGTGTCCGAATGTGATCACATGGAGGAGGGTGTAGCAACATGCCCGTCATTCCTGCAGAGAAAAAGTAGAGCGAGGAGACGACAAAACAGAACAATCGGCTGGTTATCACCAGACACGCTGGCATCAGCGCGAGACGCTGCGCATTTCAGACTTTTATCTTTTCTAAGCTGCATGTGAAGCAGGAATGAGGGTAATCGTTTCTCTCTTGCCATAAAATTCTCTAATAACTCTTATTATCCTCCATGTTCCTGTGGACATAATGTGCGGTTGCTACTTCACCAGCCAATTAGTTGTTCAGGTAACAAAAGAAACCAACAACTTGGCAACACTACCTGGAGGTGTCTGCTGTTTACTCCACCAACACGAGACCGTGTTTCACCAGTGAAACCACACCCTTCATTCACACACCGGAGGCTGAGTATTTGTCAGTTATTGAATTAGCACCAGCAGGAATGTGGGAGAGTTTAAGTTTAGCCCGTGGGCGATGCAACGATCCTCTCTGTAACTGTCCACACAAGATTCCTGGCAATCTGGCACTTGCACCACTTTTCCAACACAATTAGTGTGTAAATGTGGGATTTTTTAAACACGAGACAAGCTGCTGAAAATAGACTCCATCTCATTGTCGGTAGACGACTCGTGCCTTTCTGGTTTTATTCTGGAGTTTAACATCACGAACGCACCGAAAAACTAAGTGTAGTAACGAGTAGGGGTGTAACGGTTCACAAAACTCACGGTTGGGTTCGGTACGATGCAGTGGAGCCACGGTTCGGTACGTTTCGGTACAGTAGAAAACTATAAATGCAGAGAAATGTACTTGATTTTAAAATATATTTATTCATTCCAACTAACATCATGAAGTTATTCTTTGACTTTGAACAATGATGGAACTATACCTGAGTGACCCATCTTCTGCGGTGTCTTCTTAGCAACACATCAGCATAAAAAACAAAAACTGCTCCTTAATGTTATGCAGTATTGTTACTTACATCTTGCTTACATCTTGTATTGTTACTTACATCTTGCAAAAGAGATTTTTAATCTCAATGGGACTACCTGGTTAAATAAAGGTGTTTTTTTTAAACTTTTTTTTGTTTTTTTTGTTTTTTTTATTCAAACGTATTCGGTTCGTCATGCGTACCGAACCGTGAGCCTCGTACCGAACGGTTTAATACGAATACGCGTATCGTTACACCCCTAGTAACGAGATAAAATGCTACAATATCTCCATCTTTTTTTTTCTCTCTTTCAAACTCGTTGCAACAATGTGTGGCCGAGATGACAAAGAGTCGCAGAAGTCGTACCGACGGAAAATAAAGCGGCGTAATCCTCAGATATCCCACTAAATGATTTTGTTTGTAATCAACGTCATCATGAACGAGGAAGTATGAACACACACATTGGAGATGGATGGCTCAACAAACACGCACATAAGTACTTCAGTTACGGCACTTCTGTAGTTATTTCAACCCAAACAACCATCTTTTTCTGAACCTAACTAAGTTGTTTTGTTGCCTAAACTTAACTAAGTTGTTTTGTTGCCTAAGCTTAACTAAGTAGTTTCCTGTGAAGACGGAAGTTTATTCTGAAAAGACTGTATTCATGTAACGAGCAGAAATTGACACGTGTTGCTGGACTTTCGTAGGAAAACGAACAAAGAAATGAGGCGAAACTTTGCGCATTGTACCAGGAAAGAGGTGAAATTTAGCGTCTCCATCCAGGTGTCATGTTTCCATCACTGCAGATAAATTCCTTTGACTACTGCAGAGTCGCTGTAATGAATGCTGATCGTAACCTTTATCACTGGAGACAGAAGCCTGATGTTTGTGTTTTTGGTCCAGTATGAAAGAAATCTTTCTCTGGACCAAAAGAGAATGACACCCTGCCAAAAGTTATGTTCTATATTTTATAAACAAACATGTTTACAAACCTGAGTAAAACATCTTCACGCGTTTGTTGGTGCTGCTGTTCATGTTCAGGGATCAGTGAAATGTCTCAGGTCGACTCTGACAGAGTTTAATATGCAGCTAACCTGCAGACGCGACATTCCAGAGATCCACTGCAGACCTGAGCTCACACTGCACTGCAGAATGTGTGGGCGGTAACAGCAACCTCGTGATGGTGATAGGTCAACGTGTGTGTGTGTGTGAGTGTGTGTGTGTGTGTGTGTGTGTGTGTGTGTGTGTGGCAAACTGACCTAGAAACGTGTGAGAGCTGAATCAACACATTTCCATCTTATCAAGTCATTTCTGTCTAAATCAAGTCCTAAAACTGTGTTTTCTTACAAGCAGGGTTCTTAAACATCAAATTAAAATGACCTTTCAAGGACTTTCCAGCCCCAAATCCCTACAATTCAAGGACCTAACTCGACATAGTTTGATAGTTTAACAAGTGTCTTTGCTTGCCGCTGTTGGTCGTCAGACAAAACAGAGTATCTGAGGAGGTAACTTTGGGCTCCATAATGGCCAATTCCCACTTATTTCTTTCTCATTTGAAAGCCTAAATATTGACCAACCAAAAAAAAGAGATTTCTCCATAACAAAGACAATCACTAGTTGCAGCCCCCCCCCCCAGACATAAGTCTACTGCATCACAAAGTAGTTGTGATGAAACATCAGCTTTTCTTTCAGGTAAATTTGATCTAAAAAGCAGAATTTCTCTGTTACAAACAAAACAAAGAAATCACTCAAAGTCTCTTCAGGGTCACTGATCTGGTTTCACTTCTACAGGCTGTGAAAAGCAGCAGTAACCCAATAATCCCACTGTGTGTGTGTGTGTGTGTGTGTGTGTGTGTGTTTGTTCAGAATTCTGCAGCCGTATTCTTTATGTAAAGATGCAAAGACTCAGTTAAAGAATGAAAGGTGTTTTCTCTATATTCCCGTCGTATTCTAACTCCGCTGGCAGGTTTGATCCTATAATGAACTTCAGGATCGGCTTCACTCCTCAGATCCAGAGGTCTCTGCCTGCTGTTCATTGTGTTGAGATGTGTGCTCTGTGTACACTTATGGTTATGAACATATGGTCACCCTGGTGTTTGTCTCCCTGCAAGTCTCTTCTCCTCCTCTATTTATGGTCAACAGTCAGAAGCGACATCAGAAACCTGGACAGCTGCGTCTGCAACACCCGATCAAAGCAAAAGCCGACATCGGGCCTTTGCAAAGTTTTATGTAACACACAGCGACGAGAACTCGCCGCTCAAAACCAGTTAAAACACGCAGCGGCAAATGATTCACTTTGTTTATCTGGAAACGCAGCACACGAGCAACCAGATGGTTCAGATCAAGCTGTTCAGGTTTCCTTCTCCCTCTTTGAAGGAACGAACATCGTGTCAGATGTGAATCACATCAAAACTATGATTTACACACAGATTGAGTTCAACTCGCAATGATTATCGTTTTGATCAAGCTGTCTGTCATAAAGTCTCGTTTCGTGAAGTGCTTTTGGCAGCAGCTGTACGTCATCTTCTCTTCTCACTCTTTATGATCTGCTCATGGGAAACATGAAACCACATCGCCACTCCTTCGCTGTCCTGTCATTAAGTGAGAACGCTTCACATGCCGTCGAGCGGTGAGAGAAGCCTCTCAGTTGAGCAGAGGGGAAAGAATATTCAAACTATTTGGTCTCACTCCCATAATGCTTCAGTGTAATCTGGGTTTAAGGTGTTCTCTCCTAACAGACGACGGATTCCGTCTTCACAGTAGAAAACGTGTCCGTCGGTCACACATCAAGCTGCTCACACTTTGACCTTCTGATCTACTGAGATGAACTGTTTACACAACTACACGTCATGAAGAGAAAGCAAGGCACCCAGAGGAAAAAGCAGAACCTATGGCGCTGGTAAAGAAACCATAACAAGGTTTAAAGGTGTATTTGTGTGTCAGGCTTTAACTGCATTGATCTGGAGTCCAGTGAAGATCAAAATGAGTCTCATTCTGCAGCCATTCATCTGCTGCTCTGACAGCCTCCACACCGTTAGTGACGTCGAGAGATGAAACGATTAAATCTTAAATCGTTAAGTTGATTGACAGAAAATAGTGAAATGAGTGTATTCGTCTGTAATTGCAGTCAGGCCGTTCAGACCTGAAACCTCTTTATCAATCTACTCTCAGGTGACTGAGAGTGAGGTCTCACACACACACATCGCCTCAAAAGACCTTCCGATGCCTTAAACAGCGTGAAGACAGCGCCTGGTGGAATGAAGCTGACGACTGGAGACGAGCTGAGTCAGTCGGAGCAAAGAAACCGATGAGAGGCCGACTTCACTCTGCTGATGATGTTTGGTTTCAAGATTTAAGAACATCAGCACGAGACTTTACCTCTGCAGCTCTTTTAAGATTTGATTCTCTGATAACAAAGAAGAAGAAAAAGGAAACACAGCTTCATGAGCAGATAGGCTTCACTGACGCAACAATCACATGTGGAGAAGTGCCTTAAAAATGACAACAAGTTCCCTCTTAAGATCCTGAAACCACAAACCTGTCTGTCCTCTGTCACCTGTCTGTCCTCTGTCACCTGTCTGTCACCTGTCTGTCTGCTGTCACCTGTCTGTCACCTGTCTGTCCTCTGTCACCTGTCTGTCACCTGTCTGTCACCTGTCTGTCCTCTGTCACCTGTCTGTCACCTGTCTGTCACCTGTCTGTCCTCTGTCACCTGTCTGTCACCTGTCTGTCCTCTGTCACCTGTCTGTCACCTGTCTGTCTGCTGTCACCTGTCTGTCACCTGTCTGTCCTCTGTCACCTGTCTGTCACCTGTCACCTGTCTTTCCTCTGTCACCTGTCTGTCACCTGTCACCTGTCTGTCTGTTGTCACCTGTCTGTCACCTGTCTTTCCTCTGTCACCTGTCTGTCACCTGTCTGTCCTCTGTCACCTGTCTGTCACCTGTCTGTCCTCTGTCACCTGTCTGTCACCTGTCTGTCACCTGTCTGTCCTCTGTCACCTGTCTTTCCTCTGTCACCTGTCTGTCACCTGTCACCTGTCTGTCTGTTGTCACCTGTCTGTCTGCTGTCACCTGTCTGTCACCTGTCACCTGTCTGTCTGCTGTCACCTGTCTGTCTGCTGTCACCTGTCTGTCACCTGTCACCTGTCTGTCACCTGTCTGTCCTCTGTCACCTGTCTGTCCTCTGTCACCTGTCTGTCACCTGTCTGTCACCTGTCTGTCTGTTGTCACCTGTCTGTCTGCTGTCACCTGTCTGTCACCTGTCACCTGTCTGTCTGCTGTCACCTGTCTGTCTGCTGTCACCTGTCTGTCACCTGTCACCTGTCTGTCTGCTGTCACCTGTCTGTCCTCTGTCACCTGTCTGTCCTCTGTCACCTGTCTGTCCTCTGTCACCTGTCTGTCACCTGTCACCTGTCTGTCCGCTGTCACCTGTCTGTCCGCTGTCACCTGTCTCTCCTCTGTCACCTGTCTGTCTGTTGTCACCTGTCTGTCACCTGTCACCTGTCTGTCTGCTGTCACCTGTCTGTCTGCTGTCACCTGTCTGTCACCTGTCTGTCACCTGTCTGTCTGTTGTCACCTGTCTGTCACCTGTCACCTGTCTGTCACCTGTCTGTCACCTGTCACCTGTCTGTCTGTTGTCACCTGTCTGTCACCTGTCTGTCTGTTGTCACCTGTCTGTCACCTGTCTGTCTGCTGTCACCTGTCTGTCCTCTGTCACCTGTCTGTCACCTGTCTGTCACCTGTCTGTCTGTTGTCACCTGTCTGTCTGCTGTCACCTGTCTGTCACCTGTCACCTGTCTGTCTGCTGTCACCTGTCTGTCTGCTGTCACCTGTCTGTCACCTGTCACCTGTCTGTCTGCTGTCACCTGTCTGTCTGCTGTCACCTGTCTGTCCTCTGTCACCTGTCTGTCCTCTGTCACCTGTCTGTCCTCTGTCACCTGTCTGTCACCTGTCACCTGTCTGTCCGCTGTCACCTGTCTGTCCGCTGTCACCTGTCTCTCCTCTGTCACCTGTCTCTCCTCTGTCACCTGTCTGTCACCTGTCACCTGTCTGTCTGCTGTCACCTGTCTGTCTGCTGTCACCTGTCTGTCTGCTGTCACCTGTCTGTCACCTGTCACCTGTCTGTCTGTTGTCACCTGTCTGTCACCTGTCACCTGTCTGTCTGTTGTCACCTGTCTGTCACCTGTCTGTCTGTTGTCACCTGTCTGTCACCTGTCTGTCTGCTGTCACCTGTCTGTCACCTGTCACCTGTCTGTCACCTGTCTGTCACCTGTCTGTCACCTGTCTGTCACCTGTCTGTCACCTGTCTGTCCGCTGTCACCTGTCTGTCACCTGTCAGTCTGTTGTCACCTGTCTGTCACCTGTCTGTCTGTTGTCACCTGTCTGTCACCTGTCTGTCTGCTGTCACCTGTCTGTCACCTGTCACCTGTCTGTCACCTGTCACCTGTCTGTCACCTGTCTGTCACCTGTCTGTCACCTGTCTGTCACCTGTCTGTCACCTGTCTGTCCGCTGTCACCTGTCTGTCACCTGTCACCTGTCTGTCACCTGTCACCTGTCTGTCACCTGTCTGTCACCTGTCTGTCCGCTGTCACCTGTCTGTCACCTGTCACCTGTCTGTCACCTGTCTGTCACCTGTCTGTCACCTGTCTGTCTGTCTTGACATTGCCAGTCGATCCTCACCTCCATGTCTGTTATTGTGCTATGGGACTACAGATGAAAAACAGCCTCTCGACTAACTCTGGAGCGTTTACAGGAATGTGTTATTAATGTGTACCGTCCCCAACATATGAACCAATAAATACAAATTTAAAAAACGACACCAGAGAACCAGCGGCGACGAAGGCCGACTGCTGTCTCTTGACCAAAACAACATTGCACCTGAACACACCACAAACACTACGTAGCATGAACGCATGCGTGAGAGATCAAACAAAGGTAATGGTCATGTATAGTTAACTAAACTCCTGTTTAGGGCCAGATCGGTACTGAGCATGTGCAGACTCTCAACTGTTCTATCGTGGACCTTTCATACGGACTGTACAGAATGTAACATGCCTTTCTTGTCTGATTGTTTTAGTTGTTTTATAAACCTTTTTGGGATCTGGACAGCTGATCGGGCAACAAAAAGAATATGATTTATGCATTCTAACATTTTACACACTCAACAATCAAACGTAAAGGTAAAGTCGATAATAAAGAGAATTAGCTGCCAACATGATCTCGGAGATCAAATTAAATGCTTAATTAAATAGCATTTAATAAGACGGTCTCTCCTCCAACAGACGAACGAAAAACGAATTAAACATGAAACTCAAGACCGTCTCAGGACAAACGGCATCAACGTGCCGCAGAAAGCCGCCATAAATCAAACTGACAACAGCCATAAACATGACACTGCAGGTTCAAACCAAAAGGAATGCAGCCCAGCAGCAAAGGCCTCTGGGAAAAAAGTGGCTAGCCGGACACACCCCAAGTTTAACACCCGGCCCGAGTGGTTTGTCAGTGTTGCCACAGTGTGACAGTGCTGTGATTAGGAGCAGAGAGAGAGAGAGAGAGAGAGAGAGAGAGAGAGCGAGAGAGAGAGCGAGAGCGAGAGCGAGAGCGAGAGCGAGAGAGAGACAGAGAGAGAGAGAGAGAGAGAGAGAGAGAGACAGAGAGAGAGAGAGAGAGAGAGAGAGAGAGAGAGAGAGAGAGAGAGAGAGAGAGAGAGAGAGAGACAGAGACAGAGAGAGAGAGAGAGAGACAGAGAGAGAGAGAGAGAGACAGAGAGAGAGAGAGAGAGAGACAGAGAGAGAGAGAGAGAGAGAGAGAGAGAGAGAGAGAGAGACAGAGGGAGAGACAGAGGGAGAGATGTAGAGAGAGAGAGAGAGAGAGAGAGAGACAGAGAGAGAGAGAGAGAGAGAGACAGAGAGAGAGAGAGAGACAGAGAGAGAGAGACAGAGAGAGAGAGAGAGAGAGAGAGAGAGAGAGAGAGAGAGAGAGAGAGAGACAGAGGGAGAGACAGAGGGAGAGATGTAGAGAGAGAGACAGAGAGAGAGAGAGAGAGAGAGAGACAGAGAGAGAGAGAGAGACAGAGAGAGAGAGACAGAGAGAGAGAGAGAGAGAGAGAGAGAGAGAGAGAGAGAAAGACGCTGTCGGCTACATGAGAAGATGCTACTGTAGCTGTTCCCATGTTGAGGTTTCATGCTGACGGGGTGTGTCTCTGCTGAACCAACAGATTCAGGGACTCCACCCCTCTGCATTCTTTTTCCTTCTTTTAGTTTTCTCATCTTGAAGGAAACACTTTCATGTTCGACAGAAAGGCTGCACCTCAATCCGGCAATCATTTGGAGAGTTGGCACCAAAGGCACAAACTACAGCAAACTACAAAATCATGGTTCCATGATATGGTTCACAAAAAACAGAGAAAGGAAGCTTGGTTTTGTTGGTTTTGTTGGTTTAGACTTGAACCTGAGCTCCCTTTGTTCCCTTTTCAGCCAACTGCTGTGAAGTCGTTTTCTACCTCTGGTACATCAAACACGCTGAAGCTTTCGTGGTCATAGTCTGCGTGGTTTCATTGGACTGTCGGCACAAATTTAAATCAATCATCAATCAAAAAAGAGATTTCAACTCATCGTGGACTTCAGCACCAACGACTCTTTATTTCACTTGGTCTTGAGTCTACTTCTTTTTCGTTGGGTGTGGTTGTACATTTGACCTCCACACATGCTCTCATATTGAACTGAGTTTGTGGTGAGTTGGTTGATCAATTAATTTCCTGAATCAACTAATGTTATTTAGCTGATTCTATTTATTGCCAGCAAGTTGACGATCAATTCGCTAGATCCACTTTGTTAGAACCAATCAGACAAAATCCAAACAAGTTACAGGAGAGAACCATGAAGACCTAACTACAGTAGTTGGTGCCAGTTACTCTGTAGTTTAAATGGCACTGCATTGGGTGAGGGGAGCATTTTGACTTGTTTAGGACTCGAAACACGGTCAAGTTTAGGTCTTGGTTCTTGACTTGGGACTTGACACTGGACTTGCCTTTCTTGACTTGGGACTTGACTCTGGAATAACCTTTCTTGACTTGGGACTTAATTGAGGACTTGCCTTTCTTGACTTGGGACTTGACTCTGGACTTGCCTTTCTTGACTTGGGACTTGATTGAGGACTTGCCTTTCTTGACTTGGGACTTGACTCTGGACTTGCCTTTCTTGACTTGGGACTTGATTGAGGACTTGCCTTTCTTGACTTGGGACTTGATTGAGGACTTGCCTTTCTTGACTTGGGACTTGACTCTGGACTAACCTTTCTTGACTTGGGACTTGACTCTGGACTTGCCTTTCTTGACTTGGGACTTGACTCTGGACTTGCCTTTCTTGACTTGGGACTTGACTCTGGACTAACCTTTCTTGACTTAGGACTTGACTCTGGACTAACCTTTCTTGACTTGGGACTTGACTCTGGACTTGCCTTTCTTGACTTGGGACTTGACTCTGGACTAACCTTTCTTGACTTAGGACTTGACTCTGGACTAACCTTTCTTGACTTGGGACTTGATTGAGGACTTGCCTTTCTTGACTTGGGACTTGACTCTGGACTAACCTTTCTTGACTTGGGACTTGACTCTGGACTAACCTTTCTTGACTTGGGACTTGATTGAGGACTTGCCTGTCTTGACTTAGAACTTGTCGGTCTAGAGTTGGGACTTGAGTGCAAACATTTGAGGCGTAAACCTCCCTCTCAGTTTCTCTCATCAACTCGATCAATGTTTTCGGAGAGCGGGATTATCTGCAGCTTGTGGTGACAAGTTTGTGGTTTTAACTAGTCATCTACTTCAGGTGTAGGTGTGGCACACCCAAAAATGTGACCACATTGATGTTAATGTATGATTTAATTTGTGTTTGTTTATTTTGAACAATTTAAAATAAGAACATGACCTTAGGGATTTAAATAATAATTACAGAATGTAATTATAACATATGGACCATACAGAGGGACAGTAAAGAATTGCAGCGCCGCAGGAGGAACTACTGACCGGAGCAGCTGCGCACAGGTTGCTTTAGGGTGTGACTCCCGCTCACTCCTCAGATGTAATCTGGAAGAAGAACTGAACGGCTCGTGTCTGTATTTCTACTGAACTTTACCTGTGTCCTACAGGATATTCATTTTGTTGCTGTGGTACCATTCCTGGGACCCATAACATAGGTCACAGGTTTTGTTTTTGTTGAGATTAGTTTGTTTTATCCTTAACTTTATTTAGTTTGAGTATGTTTTATATTGGATGACAGAAAGCTGAACTAAACTAAACTAACAAGGCTAAAGTGGAGCACATACTTGTGTGGTTGCCAGATTCTTCTGAGGGTTTCACCAACAAGAGGGCTTTCATGGGAAGAACTGTAGTGTGTGTGTGTCAGTGGCGGGCCGTGCATTTTATACCTGGGCCTTCACTGCTGTCCTGCAGCTGAAACACAGCTACGGTTATTATTTGTTTTGTGTCAAAATGAAGCCAACACCTGTAGATAGAGTGCGTCTCCTCTCTGCTCTGACTGCAGCTGGGACCGCCTGTGTGTGCTTTGGGGCGGAGGAGGGGCTCACGGCAGCTCGCGCTGCTCGTTCACGACAGTGCAGAACGTACGTGCTTTAACGTCAAAACACCAGAAAAGTCTCCAAGAACACCAGAACAAGTCACTAGATTTGTCACTCGTAGCTTTTGACAAAACAAGTCTCCATGAGGGTTTGGAAAGTCTCCAGATTTAGCGAGAGAGTTGCCAAGTTGGCAGCGGCTAAATATGTCCCCAGAACACTGGACGCAACAATGGTTCCTATCACACATTAAACCAAACAAAAATCTTCATAAAAACAAGTTGTACAAATAATAATATATAAACAAGCATATTAAAGCTACTGCAGATGTAAAAACAAACGCATTTAACTTACCAGAGCTGCTGTTCACTATTTAAAGACAAAGTGCATCCTCCTTTCTTTGTTAATAAAGAGTTTAATCTCACGGTTGTTCAGTACATCCGTGTGTTTTAGTTCCAGTAAGAAGTCCTTCTGGATTCATGGACGCTAGTGAAGACAGTCGAGCCTCCCCAGTTGTATTTCTTGAATACGTTTTAATGCGTTTGAGGCTGAAAATGTCCGCTTCACAGAGGCAGCAGATTTTGGGATTGTCACCGCCCCACACGTCAGGCTAGCCCACTGACCAATCACGTACTTGTAGGCCAGCTAGAAGGCCCTGGCACGTCAAAGAATACGCCCAACATGTCAAACTAAAGATCTGATTGGTTGAACACTATGACAATCAACAATATCGTCCCCATTTACTTTAATCTGCACTGGCTGCAGGTGAGAGTCTGCAGGCCTCTGGCTCTGTTCTTACCTAGAGACACAGAGGTGAGATCTGATTGGATAAAAGCTCTACTTAAAACAAGCTGCACTGGAAGCAGAGCAACTGAGATAGACAGGAGCTGTGCAATGAGAAAATAAGATAATTTAAGAAAAATTATTAAATTATAAAATAATATATATATTGTTTTTAAATATATATAGCTTTGTGATTCTGTTTAGGCCAGCAGAGAAGGCCTTGCAGGCCCTGACGGCCCGCCACTGGTGTGTGTGTGTGTGTGTGTGTGTGTGTGTGTGTGTGTGTGTGTGTGTGTGTGTGTGTGTGTGTGTGTGTGTGTGTGTGTGTGTGTCCTTGCCTCCTCCTCAGCGCTTAGCTCAGGGCTCTTGATCGGACTGGATAACTGGCTGAACACGGACGACTTCCTGCTGGTGCTCTGAAATAAAAGACAAAAAGATGAGTCAGATTTAAACAGAAAACTTTAGACACAACGCATGACATTAGTTTGAGAAGATGAATAAAATAAACTATGCAAATAAATAAAAATGCTGATTCAGCCTCAACTAACGTAAACGGCTTCAGTAAAATGAATGGATGTGTGCACGTTGAATTCAAAATAACTTTTTGAATTTGAGAGTTTGCAAACTAAAAGTATAAGTGACGATGTTGGTCAACAACATCCAACTCCACAAAGGTAAATATTGTGCCAGGGATCATACTCACATACACAAATGCAACATATGTCAAATAATTGAAATGTTTATGTTGTATTATGTGTTTTTATTGTGTTAAAAGTCAAGTAACAATACCTGCATGTGTTGTCAACCCTGAGTGCAATATTACAGTCTGTGTTTATGAAGGATATAAAAAAACCTTTGATGAAGACAAACTGTTTTAAACAGCTGACTGCAGTGTTTCATGTCGCATGGAGGTAGAAAGGTGAGTATGTACAGCAGAGGGAGTGACAATGTGAAGTCAAAAATATCTGTAAAAACATGTTTCACTGGTGAGGAATCAACATCAAATCAGAGTCATTTCAAAACATTGCATCGTGATCAGAATGAAAGTGAAGCCGACGGTGACACACGAACTGTAGAGTTCAGTTCACACCAACCAGGTCCCTCATTGTAAATGAATGGGCTTCGTGCTTCTTCCTGAAAATGTGCGGAGGATGTTGGAACTTGTTCTCCGGAGAGTGAGCGAAAAACGAAAACTGAATCAAAGTCAATAACATTTAGAAAGAAATGAGGGAAGCGCATCAGCGTACCGGCCACATCAGAAGCTCCGAAAGCGGATAAACCAATGAAGTGGCTCACATCCTAAAATACATCAGTCTTATAAAGATCAAATCTTATCTTTGTTATCAATCTATCTATTGATTCGTGTTCTACTAATTTGATAAATAAAGTCAGAAAATAGTAAAAGTAAATGACCATCACAGGCTTCCATAGTCTTAACCAACAAACTATTGGATTTACAATGCAGGGCTCAACAAGAACTTAGAAAAGTGGTTACCAGACAACCAGACATCAGCTTTTTGGTTTGCCGAAACTGACAATACTTTGAATTATAAAGATATGTGTTTGCAGTTATACGTCAGCTTAATAATGACAATGTGACATGTCAACTTGACAAATCTCCTTTTCCATTCGTTTGTGATGTTGACGGGTTCGTTGAACTTTTGAGGTTCCACTTTTAAATATCGCTAATGCAATAAATATTTTAAATGTATGTATTTTGGGGTGCATGTTTTGCTGTTTGCTGTCCCTATTTTTTTATACGTTAAAAAGCGATTGCACTGATGCAAACCAAAGTCCCAAGAATGCAACGTAGGAAACCCGGCAATTGTTCTGAAAATCCCAAAAATAAAAGGAGCGATATGCGACTTTCAGAGCTTTAAAATCTCATCAAACAAACATTTACATTAAGACACAGAGGAGTGATGTCTACCTGAGCGTGATCAGAGCTTCGTCTTGCTTTGTTGGGATAGCCGGCTGGCCGCGTGCATGTTAGTGCATGTTAGTGCACGTGAGCGTGCCCCACTGGTTAGCTCACGCCCAGCATATAACACCATGGAAGTGTAGCGCCCCGCCCGCAGGTGAACATAAACAACTAAAAAATAGTTTGCACCGTTAGCGCTGTTTGCACCGTTAGCGCTGTTTGCACCTTTAGCGCTGTTTGCACCGTTAGCTGCGAGCCGCTGTCTCAGGCGTCGCCATGTTGAGAGCCATTGAGAGGCAATCGAAATACTCCAGATCTTGTATTTTGCACCTTTATGAAGCTGGAGTGTTTTTTTGTATAAAGCAATTAAACAACCAATTGCTTCATCGTAACTGTTCATTTAGAGTTTCTCTTTTCAGCACTATTATTAAAAAACATCTCAGACGTCAAAATACTGCATGTAGGGACATTAAAGTAACACTAAAGTTGCTCTTAATCTACAGACATTCACAGACTACTGTCCTGTCGATTATACAAAAATAAAGGACACCCCTCCAGCCAATCAGAATGAAGCATTCTTACAGGGCGTGGCATCATTTTCAAAGGTAGATACTGAACTAAATAAAGCAGGGTAGTTTTGTGTCTGCCAAAGCTCCACTCATCTTCCCAGACGATTAGAACCTGCTGTCTCACCTCAGATAATGACCATCTAACTCAGCCAGGTGGACCAATGTGTTTGCCTTCAAACGTGAGGGTGTGCCACCTCAGCAGAGTCAGACCGGGCGTGGCATCGAACGCGCCACACGAGCACAAAGCTGCGACCGCAGTGACTCAAACAGCAGAACTCGTAGTAAATAATTATCAGGACAACAAGCAGAGGGAATCCTGACACATTCTGCTGGACTCAATAGAGAGAGATCAAATAACAACCACACAGACAGATTATTCAAAGATCCGAGAGGAAGAAGTGACAAACTCTGAGGCCTGCTCAGTTCCTGTTGATCGTACTGACAGTACGAGTATCAACGCCACATGCCTTGGCAGTGACTCAGCGTCTATTAACCAATAAGTCAACTGACAAAAAGACAGGAGTGGCACGAGTTTCTAATTCCTTCAGTGAACGTTGACTTCACATTTAAATAAAAGCTCTTCATGTAATAATCAGCACACAATGTAACAAAACTTTGAGCGCAGAACATAATAACAGTTCTTTACATAGTGTAATAACTTATTACATTAAGAGAATATTTTTTAATTATATACTAAAAAAACTATTTTCTTATATACAGAAAAAACAACATTCACTGATCTAAAAATGTCAGAGTTGTAATTATGTACGTGTTCTTGTATTTCTGTTTCTCTGTGTTGTGTTTCTGGTTGTAAAATGTTATTCTACACATAACAAAATAAACAATGGGTTCATAGTAAATATGTCTCTGGCATCATGTATTTATTTTTATGTTAGATGGGTTCCCATTCAAAAAAATAAAATGCCTTAAGTTTTAAAATAATTGCTAAATATTACACTATGCTCTATTATATATATATATATATATATATATATATATATGCACTATTATTAAAAATATGTTTGCTTAGTTTATTATGTAACAATATACTTGTGATATGATAACTTGTGCACAAAAGTGTTATTACATTATGCGCTCACGGTTTTCTTACATTATGAATTTGTATTACATTTGAATTATCACGTTGTGGCTTCAAACGACCTAATTACACCTGTAAAGGTCCGTTTCTTTCATATTTTCTCATGTTTGTTTCATTTTTTAAACTTTTAGCTGCTGTAAACAGATATTTCTCACTGCATGTTGCTGCTTTTTCTTCACCAAACCACTTTATTAGTCACTGATGTTCGTCTCTCTGAGCTCTGACCTGCAGGATAAAGTGTTAAAAAGTGTCTCCACCGGGAGCAGACTCACCTCCACCGTGCCCGTGTGCTGGTACATCATGTCGGTGGAGTCCTGGCTGCTGACGCTCAGGCGGGGGATGCTCTGCATGTACATCGGGGACACCATCTGCTGCATCATCGGCTGCTGCATGACATAGAACTGCTGCTGCTGCTGCTGCTGCTGCTGCTGCTGCACCGGGATGTACGAGTACTGCTGCTGCTGCTGCTGCTGCTGCTGCTGCATCGGGACCAGGTACCGCACCGTCTCGTAGGAGCTGTTCAGCGCGAGAGGCTGCACCGAGGACACCGAGGACACCGACGCGATCGGGGACACCGGGCTGGTCACCATGGGCTCCTGGGAGGCCACGTTCAGGGTCCGGTAGGTCGTCATCGTGTTGGTCACGGGCTCTTTGGAGGCCACGTTCAGGGTCCGGTAGGTCGTCATCGTGTTGGTCACGGGCTCTTTGGAGGCCACGTTCAGGGTCCGGTAGGTCGTACTCGTGTTGGTCACGGGCTCCGGGGAGGCCACGTTCAGAGTCCGGTAGGTCGTACTCGTCGTGTTGGACACGGGCTCCGGGGAGGCCACGTTCATGGTCCGGTAGGTCGTCCTCGTCGTCCGGTTGGTTTGGACAGACATCTTTATGGATCACGCAGAGACACTCTAAAATTAAAAATTAAAAAGTTTCTCAAACAGAACCACGCAGGATCCTCAGGTTGTTGTCTTTTCAGCCCCCGTGTAACTTCCTCCTCTGCTGGGCGCACTGGAGAGGAAAGTCCGGTTGGAGGAGTTCTTCCATGGAGGAGGAAGACCCAACCGGAGAGGGAGGCGCAAACACTGCAGAGGAGGTGGGAGGAGCACAGCTGACAGGAAGTCACCTGGGTGTCACACAGGTGGATCAGACACTTTACAATGCACCAACATAAATAATAATAATAACTTTATGTATCTATACAGCACCTTTAAAAGTGTACAAAGTGCTTTAAATGACTTTACCTTTTGTTTACCATATTATAATGTACATTTTAACATGTTTTCTATTTTTAAATGATGTCTCATACTATTGCACTGTGTTTATTGTTATGCACTAATCACCTGGTCACATGGTCCTTGGATGTGTAACGTATTTAGCAATAAACTGTTCTGATTCTGACAAACAATAAAACCACAGAAAGCTCAACAGTGAGAGTTAAACTCTGATTAATGTATATTTTGGGGCCAATGATCAGTAATAAAAACGATCCTGGAGCCAACGGAGAGGAGCCAGGATCGGGGTGGTCTGTTAGAGAGGGTCTCTGTCCTTCAATAAGATGTTTGCGTGATATTTACACTCTCAGGAGACAAAATGGAAGATTAACTCCACATTAGAAACATGAAGACAATACAGCAGGTGAGTGAGTGAGGCAAACACTAGGTGGAGACAAACAACCACAACAGGTGCAGTGAGTGTTGCTCACCTACTGTCGCTGCTATCAGTTTATAACTCCTGTATTTATATATTTTCAATAGTAAATCATTATTTTGAGATGTTAAATCATTATTTTGAGATATTAAATCAATATTTTGAAATGCTAAATCATTATTTAGAGAGGTTAAACCATTATTATATACAACGTCATATTTTTTAATATTTTTTTAGTAAACAGTATGTTTTCATCACAGTGGTAGAAATGTGCTGCCATACATAACAGTTTGCGTGTGCGTGTGTATTTGTGTGGCTGTGATCTTATCCTCAACTCTCGCGATACGCAACGAGAACAGGCAAACGAGTAATCTACCATTCCATCAATCGAGGAAGCGGCTTTATTTCATCGGGCACAATAATAATGGCTGCTACCCAACAAATCCGTTTTCTTCGCCGTGAACCAGTCGACATTGGCGGCTCACCGATGTCTCGGTCGTCGGCCTGAAGCCGCCGTTACCTTCCGGTGAGATGAAATAACGCAGACTAACAACCGTTAGTCGCCCGGTTGACGGTTGATTGTGTTGCCCTGCAGCCAGCGCCAACCGGTTCCGCTATCTCGTGCCCTCGACGCTCCGAGCTGCCACCAAACTACACCCGAGATATGAGGGTTTTAACGAGAAAACAACTCCCGGTCGACGATTAAAAATGTTAAACATTGATTTCATACATTTTTGCGAATGTGTACACGAAATTCTTCAATTCGGCATGAGTAAAAAAACACCAAGCAGTCTCTGTTGTCGTAAAAATGAGCTTTTTAAAACCATCTTTTCTTCTGTTTCCTCACATCAGCGTGTGAGATTTGCTTGAAAATAAATGTTTTTAGGTGATTCAGATATTAGCTGAATTTACTATGATATCATGTGAATATAGAAGGAATAATCCGTAATATACCTGAAACCCTCATTGTACAACAATACCCTTAAAATGAGGAATATCTGAATGGAGTTTGGCGAGGCTGTGGCCTCATCGTGGATAATGGTGGCAGAATGAGTTTAATTTATCTGCGTTTAAAATATTATAACGATGTGATGTAATAGGACATTGCTATTTGATGACACGTTCTTGTCCACAGAAGACATGGAGCTTCTAATAGTGTTCAGACCTGCAGTGATTGGTCGACAGAACCCTCAACTATATTAACAGTTAAATCATCTTTTAAGTAATATTCTCCTGTTAAATCTCATTAAATGCTCTTTTCAGGCCCTCAAATACGGCGATCACGTGTTTCTCTCTGCTTTTCTGTCACATTAAAGTGAATCTCTTTAACATTTTAAGACGTCCTCTTTGGCTTTGGGAAACTTTTATTGACATGTCTCACTATTTTCTGACATTTGTAGACAAACTGTGAAAATAGCCATCAGATTAATAAATAATGAAAATAATGATGCAGGCCTCTTGTTGCTGCAGTAGGAGTGATATCATCATCCTCTGGGATGCTGTCATCATCGGCTCCATTTGTCAGACATGTCCACTATATCTTTACCTTTATTAATATTTATTAGCAGTATCCGTGTTGCAAAAAATATACAAAAACATTTGGACATTACATTTGTTTAGTACCTTGTTTTTATTATATGTAGATTAATTAAATACAATAATTGTTGGTGAGAAGTTAAGTTTAAAAGACAGAAGAGAGTCGCGCTCTGAATTAAACTGTTGACCTTCGACCTCTGCTGTCTCCGTAGTTGCTTCCCTCTTGGCGTGGCTGCTTACCCACAATGCACTGCCAGAGGGCCTTGTGTGTGTCTGACAGACCGATGTAACTGTTGTCTCCACGTCACCAGTCGGTCCGCATCACAAAAACACAGCCGGAAGGTATTTATATTTATTTACTATATATATATATATATATATTCTGTATCATCATATATATATATATATCTATATATATATATATCTATATATATATATCTATCTATATATATATAGATATATCTATATATCTATATATAGATATCTATATATATATAGATATATCTATATATCTATATATAGATATCTATATATAGATAGATATATATATATATATATATATATATATATATATATATCTCTATATATATATCTATCTATATATATATATCTATCTATAGATATATATATCTATATATATATATATATATAGATATATAGATATATATATATATAGATATATATATATATAGATATATATATATATATATATATATATATATATATATATATATATATATATATATATAGATATATATATAGATATATATATATAGATCTATATATAGATCTATATATAGATATATATATATATAGATACAGAATAAAGTTCTGTCTTTATGTAAATGTGATGACACAGATCTCTTTATTTCCAGGTCCTGGTCGATCTTGTTTGTGGTCTCACTGACATCATGTCTAGCACAGGTGATCTACCAGGTGAGTGCCCTAACAAAGTATTAATCAATTCATCTAAATAATCGATGAATTAGTAATTATAATTATTTAATAAAAACGATGTAAAACCAATGATTGAATTTAAGAAACTACGGCTGTCACATTTCTCCAAATTTGAAGCCTGATTAAAAATATTAGTCATGAATTTCCTTTTAAAGATGCAAAGAGTTCATTATTCTTAAATCAGAAGGCTCTTTACTGGGACACGTGAGGAACATGTGAAACAAAAGGAGGGCGTTAAAATGAAAAGATCTCTGACGTAGAGAGTCAGCCAAGTGTGTGAGACGTTAGTTTAAATCTGTTTGCTGCTTCTGCTCCTATTAAAAGCTGTTGTTGTTTGCAGCCATAGAGGATTCTGGGATGGGCGGGATGAGGCTCCCCATCGGGATGACCCGACGGGCCCTCAGCTACGACGACAACCTGGAGGCCCCCATGTCCACGCCCCCCCACGACATCAGCATCAACAACCTGTGGAGACGACCCGTCATACCGGAGAGGAAGTTCAGTCGTCTGGCTGAGGTGAGAACTAACAAACACAGCTGCTGCTGAGGAAGACGCTGAGCGTAGATGATGAGGAAGACGCTGAGCGTAGATGATGAGGAAGACGCTGAGCGAAGATGATGAGGAAGACGCTGAGCGTAGATGATGAGGAAGACGCTGAGCGTAGATGATGAGGAAGACACTGAGCGTAGATGATGAGGAAGACGCTGAGCGTAGATGATGAAGACGCTGAGCGTAGATGTTGAAGACGCTGAGCGTAGATGATGAGGAAGACGCTGAGCGTAGATGATGAAGACGCTGAGCGTAGATGTTGAAGACGCTGAGCGTAGATGATGAGGAAGACGCTGAGCGTAGATGATGAAGACGCTGAGCGTAGATGTTGAAGACGCTGAGCGTAGATGATGAGGAAGACGCTGAGCGTAGATGATGAAGACGCTGAGCGTAGATGTTGAAGACGCTGAGCGTAGATGATGAGGAAGACGCTGAGCGAAGATGATGAGGAAGACGCTGAGCGAAGATGATGAGGAAGACGCTGAGCGTAGATGATGAAGACGCTGAGTGTAGATGATGAGGAAGACGCTGAGCGAAGATGATGAGGAAGACGCTGAGCGTAGATGATGAAGACGCTGAGCGTAGATGATGAGGAAGACGCTGAGCGAAGATGATGAGGAAGACGCTGAGCGTAGATGATGATGAAGACGCTGAGCGAAGATGATGAGGAAGACGCTGAGCGTAGATGATGAAGACGCTGAGCGAAGATGATGAGGAAGACGCTGAGCGTAGATGATGAGGAAGACGCTGAGCGTAGATGATGAGGAAGACGCTGAGCGTAGATGATGAAGACGCTGAGCGAAGATGATGAGGAAGACGCTGAGCGAAGATGATGAGGAAGACGCTGAGCGTAGATGATGAGGAAGACGCTGAGCGTAGATGATGAGGAAGACGCTGAGCGTAGATGATGAGGAAGACGCTGAGCGTAGATGATGAGGAAGACGCTGAGCGTAGATGATGAGGAAGACGCTGAGCGTAGATGATGAAGACGCTGAGCGTAGATGATGAAGACGCTGAGCGTAGATGATGAAGACGCTGAGCGTAGATGATGAAGACGCTGAGCGTAGATGATGAGGAAGACGCTGAGCGTAGATGATGAGGAAGACGCTGAGCGAAGATGATGAGGAAGACGCTGAGCGTAGATGATGAAGACGCTGAGCGTAGATGATGAAGACGCTGAGCGTAGATGATGAAGACGCTGAGCGAAGATGATGAGGAAGACGCTGAGCGTAGATGATGAGGAAGACGCTGAGCGTAGATGATGAAGACGCTGAGCGTAGATGATGAGGAAGACGCTGAGCGTAGATGATGAGGAAGACGCTGAGCGTAGATGATGAAGACGCTGAGCGTAGATGATGAAGACGCTGAGCGAAGATGATGAGGAAGACGCTGAGCGTAGATGATGAAGACGCTGAGCGTAGATGATGAGGAAGACGCTGAGCGTAGATGATGAAGACGCTGAGCGTAGATGATGAAGACGCTGAGCGTAGATGATGAAGACGCTGAGCGTAGATGATGAAGACGCTGAGCGTAGATGATGAAGACGCTGAGCGTAGATGATGAAGACGCTGAGCGTAGATGATGAAGACGCTGAGCGTAGATGATGAAGACGCTGAGCGTAGATGATGAAGACGCTGAGCGTAGATGATGAAGACGCTGAGCGTAGATGATGAAGACGCTGAGCGTAGATGATGAAGACGCTGAGCGTAGATGATGATGAGGAAGACGCTGAGCGTAGATGATGAGGAAGAAGACGCTGAGCATAGATGATGAGGAAGATGCAGAGCGTAGATGATGAGGAAGAAGACGCTGAGCATAGATGATGAGGAAGATGCAGAGCGTAGATGATGAGGAGGATGATGTTTTATTTTTATCTCACCAGGAGGATGAGAGCGGTGCGGTGAGTCAGTCTACGGTGGCAGACAGCGCCCCCTCCAGGGCACCAGCTGTGGTGAAAGCCAAGGCCTCCTCCGTCATCATGAACTCTCTCATCACCAGTATGTGAGCTCTGTTGACTCCCAGATGTTCTGATCTTTATTCTCTCTGTGATATGAAGTTCTGCTCCTCTATAGAAACAGACCCATGGGGACCAGAAGTAGAGAACTAGAACATTTCTCATTCATAAGTCATTAACAACCATTTCATTCTTTTTAAATGCACCTTTTCAATGTTTGATCTTTAAACATTGTCTCTTTATTTTAACTGTCTCTCAGAGCAGACTCAGGACAGCGTCTACAGGTTTGAGCAGAGGGCGGGGCTTACCGACACCAGCTACACCCCCCACAAAGGCCTCACCGCCGAGGAGACCAGAGTCCACCACCGCATGCCCGAGTCCCTCCAGGTGAATCATGGGAAACGTTAGAAACTTAAAGGCCAAGACGTAAAAGGCTTAAATCAGTAGTGCACCTGTACGGTCGGTCGGCTGCTTGGTGATGACGTCATGACTTCTGGTCATGACGTCATCACTAAAGATGGAATGTTGTTGTTGTTTAGAAACTGCAGATTCAGAGTTTGGAGGCCAGAGAAGATCGACAGAGCTCCTCAACTCAGTCCACTCCATCCAGCACTCCTCACAGCTCCCCAAAGCAGCACCGCAGGTACACACACACACACACACACACACACACACACACACACACACCTCACAGCTCCCCAAAGCAGCACCGCAGGTACACACACACACACACACACACTCCTCACAGCTCCCCAAAGCAGCACCGCAGGTACACACACACACACACACACACACACACACACACACACACACACACACACACACACACACACCTCACAGCTCCCCAAAGCAGCACCGCAGGTACACACACACACACACACACACACACACTCCTCACAGCTCCCCAAAGCAGCACCGCAGGTACACACACACACACACACACACACACACTCCTCACAGCTCCCCAAAGCAGCACCGCAGGTACACACACACACACACACACACTCCTCACAGCTCCCCAAAGCAGCACCGCAGGTACACACACACACACACACACACACACACTCCTCACAGCTCCCCAAAGCAGCACCGCAGGTACACACACACACACACACACACACACACACACACTCACACTCACAATCCATCTTGATCAGAAAATGACTGAAACACTGAAAACCTTTAAGCTGTTTGTTAACACTGTGTGTGTGTGTGCGTGTGTGTGTGTGTGTGTGTGTGTGTGTGTGTGTGTGTGTGTGTGTGTGTGTGTGTGTGTGTGTGTGTGTGTGTGTGTGTGTGTGTGTGTGTGTGTGTGTGTGTGTGTGTGTGTGTGTGTGTGTGTGTGTGTGTGTGTGTGTGTGCGTGCGTGTGTGTGTGTGTGTAGGGGCTGGTTCGGCAGCACCAGCTCAGAGGTGAGCTCCACTAACAGCAGTGTGGACCTCGGTGGCTCTGAGTCGGCGGTGGAGCGGTGGAGCGTGTTCGGACCGCGGCCGCTCGTCCACAAGTCGACCTCTGACCTGGGATCAGACCCCACGGCCTCAGGTAACCAGCACCGCCCCGCTGTGGGACTCTCAATCTGTACTCAGAGTTTAGAGACGTCCCCTCTGTTTGTTCTGGAAAAAACATAAAAAGGAAACGACCAGGATTCAGGTTAATGGGTGAACACATGAACTTAGGACCGACGGTAAACACGGAGCTTTAAAAGCAAACTTTAGTGTCAGTTTGTTCGCTGAGAAACAAGGTTCCTCTTCTCACACGAGGGACGATTCAGTCTGGAAACTATAAAGCCTTTGTTACAACATGACTTCAGGTGAGTCATTTCAGACGGGACACGTCTTTCAGACGAGTGGAACGTTTATAATAACTAATAATTCTAATACTATTTTCAATCATCTTTTTTTTCCCAGCAGGCTTTGCGCTGCAGGCGTACCGCGGCGCCCATAAGCCGACGCCCATGGAGGTGATGAAGTCGTCGGCCACGCGGCTCGCCGCTCAGCAGGTGAACCCTCCCAAGATGGAGATCCCCACCGCGGAGGCTCGCCGGCAGGGAGCGCGACCTCACAAGCTGAAGCCCAGAGACATGAACGTCCTCACGCCCTCCGGCTTCTGAGACCAGCGCACGTCTCATCAAAGGTCCCATGAAATGTAATCATGTCGGCAACTCTGCTTTATTACAACTTGGGTCTCATTTTCGTAGTTTTGTACGTCCTTCCTGTTGGAGAATAATAACATTGTGCTGAACGAGGTAATCGCTCGCCGTGTTTCCATCGACGCGTCTTTCACGTTCGCTCGAGGTGCTTTTTGAAACAAATAACTTGTGACGTCTCGAACGTTTAACTCACAATTACAACTCGACCGATTCGAAACGAATTCCTGAAGACTTTCTCTGATTGGTCGGCCAAGACGACTCAAACCTCTACTTCTTCTTCTACTCTGTTTTCTGGCGGATTACAGATTAGTCGTCGACTATTAAATCAATCTGCAACTCTTTTGATCATCAATTAATTGGTTTGAGTGTATTTTTTTAAAGAGTTAAATGTGGATGTTTTCTGGTTTCTGAATATCTTTTGAGTTGTGACATTTGAAGACGTCATCGTGGGCTTTGTTTCCTTTTATTCACCAAATAATCTTGAATTTCAGCCCTGCGGCCGAGTGTATTCGCTCCGAACCAGTTGATGGAAATGCGGTTTTGTTTCTCGTGACATTTCAAATGTTTTCTTGACTTAAATGGAAACTTGGCGACTGTTATCTGGGATGTTGGTGACGTTACCTAAAGGAAATCTGACAAAAGAAGTTGTAAATAAACTTATTTAGCAGAAAAAAACTCAACAAAGTCCTCGTCCATTCTGCATGTTGCGCTGTCGTTACAACATGCTACGTTTTTAACAACTTCCCATCTCCATCTTTGAGGCGTTTACTGTGGTACTTGGCTGCAAAAAGAAGAATCCTACTTTCCCTTGACCCTCGGTCTTGTTACAGCTGCAGCATGCTGGCAGTGGCTGACCCTCGTATGTAGTGAAGATGACGGTGATCCTTGTTTAAAATGGTCCTCTGTTAAAAAAAAAGCACTTTATTCCTCCTAAACATGCTCGATTAGCCTCTCGTGTTACACATTCCTCCAGGATGCAAGTCAATGTGAGAAAACCTACTGTGTTGATGGTCTGTCTTCTTAAAGGGACATTTCAATAAGCAGGGCGGAATAAAACACATTCCTAAAGTGTAGTTTAAAAATCAAACCAAGAGAACAAAGAAAAAATTGTCTCAGGAAATCCTGCTCACTGAAACGTTCCACTTATTGTTTTGTGTTACAGATGTTTTAATTGGTAGGGTTTTTTATTTTATATATCCGCTGTTTATATCTGCTGTAGCAGCATATTTAGTTTGTTTCGTGATTGCTGGTTTCAATCGAAGGAGGCAAGAACTGAAAAGAAGAAGAAGGTTTAAAGACTGTTTTCAGTGTGTGAGCGCCGTCACCGTGTGGCCTGTTTTCTAGCGGTCTGACGGTCAATGATGAAGGGCTCCACATGAGTTTGGGTGCCGATCGACTGAAGAGATAAAACGCTGCTGCATCCTGCAGAAGCCTTGTGTCACCAGGTGAAAGAGTATTTTTTCTCTGTGCAAAGGAAACGTTGAGAAAACGTTTCTGTCTTTGTATTCGAGGGTTCTGCGAGGTGACGTGAATCTTCGTAGCGCTCAATGATTTCCACCCGTAAAGTAAATGAAGCACCCGGCTGATTGTTGTTGTTTCACTCTGATTTGATTATTTGCTCAATATGACTCAGCAGAAGTAAACCTCTGCTGACAGATGTTGTGTTGAACATTCCTGAACCCTCGGCAGCTGTAAATATTAAAATATGACTGTTTGCTCTCAGTTAAAGTTTATGTTCGCTGTGTTTAAAGTGTGACGCTCCCCTTTAAATCTCTCCCTGACTGAAGAATCACATCTGAATCTGTACGGTTGTGACGTTTTCTGCTCGTCTGGTCAATATTTTTCCAGTTGATGGCAAAGAGACCTTGTCCTTGGTTTATACAGTCTCTGTACACTTTGAAATTTCACAATAAATGTTACGTTGTCATCAGAAAAACAAAGAGTCAGTGTTTTATTTCAACGTGTTTTGCACAATATCTCCACTCGGAACTGTTTATTTCCATTTAAATATTCACTGTGGATCTGTAGTCATTTATTTCAGCATCAGTTCACCAGTGAATACAGAAACAAACGGGTTCAACACATGAGCAACTGTTTGTGTGTAACTGAGTTTAGTTTCCTTGTAAAGTGTCAGAAGTGTTTAATGCAGAGTGAACCGCACTCAAACTGTAAAAACTAAAACATCTCCACCATCTGCTGCAGGGCAGTCAGTCGAGTTCCTGAAGACAAGTCATTTAGAAACGGCATCCAGTCGTTTTATTATTATTATAGTGAATAACAGTGTGTAGCCGGTTGATTCAGAGATCTGCGTCTTTAAGTAGACCAGATCGCTCCAGCGTATATATGCGGACCACTTAGGAGATGACACTTGGATCACTTGCAGGAAATGAAAAGTTTGTATTTTAAATACGTTAAAAAGACAAGTGTCTACTTTTAATTTCTTGTTGGTTGTGTTGGTCCCTGTGGACTAAAGCTGTCGTGTCTCTGAGTCCCTTTAGAGAACCTCATCTTACTGCAGCAGGGTCTGACAGTCTGCCCCTCTCAGTCCTGGTTCTGGTTCTCCCGTGCCTCCCTTCCCTCCAGCGGGTCCAGCAATACGTCCTGGGTCTCCAGCAGCGTGATGTCAGTGTTGACTCCCAGAGAGGAGAAGCTCTGCTCCTGGAGGAGGAGGAGGAGGAGGCGGCGCTGCTGCTGCCGCTGGGAGCTGAGCTCTCCTCCCTCCGGACCTGGGTCTGTCCACGGTGGACCGGTCTCTGCTGCAGGATCTGGGTCTGTCCATGGTGGACCGGTCTCTGCTGGAGGATCTGGGTCTGTCCACGGTGGACCGGTCTCTGCTGGAGGATCTGGGTCTGTCCACGGTGGACCGGTCTCTGCTGGAGGATCTGGGTCTGTCCACGGTGGACCGGTCTCTGCTGGAGGACCTGGGTCTGTCCACGGTGGACCGGTCTCTGCTGGAGGATCTGGGTCTGTCCACGGTGGACCGGTCTCTGTTGGAGGATCTGGGTCTGTCCACGGTAGACCGGTCTCTTCTGGAGGATCTGGGTCTGTCCACGGTGGACCGGTCTCTGCTGGAGGATCTGGGTCTGTCCACGGTGGACCGGTCTCTGCTGGAGTCTGAGCTGAAGGAGGTTCTGGTGAACCTGCATGAGTTCATCTGGTTTCACCAGAATCCGACCCGGTGGCTCCGATGACGAGCTTTAAGAATAACTCTATAGAAACAGACTATCTTCTCTCTGATGGTCTCTGTGCTGATGGAGGTCTGATAGAGGATCAGGACTACACTGAGACTGGTTCAGGACCAAGTAAAAGTTCCTCACAGTAACTTTAAGTTCTGTAAAGCCTATCGCTGACAACACAACTTCAGAGACTGAAACCCGTGTGTCTGAAAGTTATCCCTGCTTTTTTCCGTCACAACAGATTGTCTAGTTCAAGCTTCTTGACCTTGTCGTCAACTGTCCAAGACGATCCCAACGTCAATGTTTGGTTCAGTATGTTGGAGACGAGTCTGAGCGAGTCTGAGCATTACCAAATAAGTGTCAAAAAAACTGGAGTGGGGAAGGTGAGAAGCAGCGAATTCTCCTGAACAACGAAATGGACGGCAAAGACCCGTATTAGTGCTCCCTGTGTTATGTGGACACGAGGGACGGAATGATGGACTCTGAGCTTGAATTCTGGCATCATGCGCTCCAGTCGCAGCAACTGAGAGTAAACCTCATCTGAGATCAGATGTTAAGTACAGCAGTTCTGACATCTTGAAAAGTCTGGACAAGGCCTTTGTCCGGTTGTTCAGGAACAGTTTAGAATTAGGTTTGTTTTCTCAAAGGTTACGGTTTATGTTGAATAATACCTCAACTTGCAAGAAGACACTCAGAGGGTCCATCAGTTGCTCCAGCAAACCAATCCGACACGTCCACACCGGCTCTTCAAAAAACCCGTGAACTGAACCTCTTCGGCCCGAGGCTACCTGATTGAAATGACAAACAACTGTCTTATTTCTTCAGATTGTCTTCTGGATCGGACAACAACTCCTTTAATTCCTTACCCTCACTTCGTCTTTTCCTTCTGGGTTTGATGCCTCCACGATCTGCCTTAATGATCGATTCCCAATCATCCTCTTTCACACTGTGTTATCCGACCGATCCACACACTTCGAAAGAATCTTTCCATCCGTCTTCAGAGACTCCCTCCTCTTCCTCCTTCATTCCCTCCTCTTCTCTTGGCCTCTCCATACATCTGGAAGAAGAGCTCCATCTCCCTCTGCAGCGTGTTGTTTCGGAGGTCGGCGTCCTCTTTGGCCCGCTCCATGTTGCGGATCTTGATCTCAGCGATGCTTCGGCTGCGCTTCTGCCGCTCCAGACTGACCCGCAGTACCGCAACCTGCCGCTCCAGGACATCGTTGCAGCGCTCCAACCTGCCGTAAACACACATATACCAAACAGTACATACATTTTTGCAACAAACACGAGAGACATGTAGCATTTGTGAAAGTATTTGCATATAAATTATAAATTATATATTATATTCCTCCTTGTGCTGGTATCTCACCTCTGTATCCTGGTCTGGTACTCGGCCTTATGCCGGGCCATCTGATGCCGCAGCTTGGCCAGGAGTGAGTGAGTGTCCCCGGGCTGTGACTCTGGCTCAGGCCCCTGGAGGTCTGGAGGTACGGAGGGGAGGAACACCTCGGAGCTGCCTGTACTGAGAGGGCTGTCACTGGGCGCGGAACAGGATGCTGGGGAGTTAGGGTGGTGGACGTCGTCATCAACACCGTCATAATTGTCTTCATCGTTATCATCATTGTTGTTGCCATCTTCGTGATCGTCATTATCGCTGTTTTGTTCTTCTGCCACCTGACTTGAAGTTATCAGTGTCTTCAGTGATACGTCAGGACTAACCGTGGCCAAAGCCTCACCGCCCTCGTCCAATGGTAGAACCTCACAGGAAGACCATGAAGACAAGGAGTCCCTTGTATGCCCGGCCTCCTCCAGCTCCGCCTGCTCTCCAAAAGATCCGATATGGCCTCCTGGATCGTTGCTTTCGAAATGCCCGCCATCCTCCATCCTGTGACGTTGAGACACTCTGTCCAGGTTGTCGTAGGCAGAAAGGTTGCTGTCCTCTTGAGCCTCACTGCTTCCCCCGCTGGCAGTTCCTGGCGCTGCACCATCTTCCTCTGCGGCACCAGAGCTCCAGAAACCAGTGCCTGCCTCTCCTGTGCTAGGCCAGGCCTTTGCCCAGCTCATGGGAGTCGGTCTGGGCTTGGAGCTGTCTGGTGGTGGGTCTTGTAGGCTGTTTGTAGAGGCTTGAACATTTGCAGTGGATGGTCCTTGCCCAGCATGGCGCTGGTGATGATCTATGTTGTGTAGCTTAGAGTGGTGCTGAAGGGGCTGACTGGGGGAGGGCAGGGGGTAGAAGCAGTTCTCTGGGTGGGAGGAGGTGTACCGATGGCCGAGAAATCTCTTCTGACCAGAGGACAAGTCGGATTTGGCAGCGGCAGAGAAGACGTAGCTAAAGAAAGCAAAGGAAACTAAGGTTAGACTTTCAAGATGATCCACTGAGGGGCCGATCACAACGAGACGCGTCGCAACAGGTGTGGCCGCTTCAAAAACAGCGCTTGGCAAAGCGAGTCGGGCAAATCAAATGTAAATAACGGGGAACAAATGATTAGTTGCAGCCATCGAGGTCTTGCTGTTGCGCTGCTGTTGAATGAGGAGGAGGGGGAAATGATATAGTTCATCGTAATTAACTATCGTTAAAATCAACGTACGTTCATACCACATCTACAGGCATAAAAACAGGAAGTCAGTAGTAAAGTAGTAAAGCCCGCCTCTTGCTTGATTTGATTGGCTGCCTCGGTCAAGTGTGACATTGACAAGCTGTGCGACTCCGTGCTGGTGCTGAAAAGTTGAGAATAATTTAATTTGAATGCTTGTCTTAAAAAGCGCACCATATAATAGGAAACGTACTGTTATCTGTTTGTTTGTGTACTATATTTTATTGCAAATTTTACGGTTGCAAAAAAAAATTTCTGATTCTGAAAAAAATAGTGCCGTCGACGCTTTTCTACCGACGCGTTTCTACCGACGCGTTTCTACCGACGTGTTAGGGGCTCTCTTAGGGGCTCATCTCAGTGTGATCAGCTCCTAAGAGATTTGTTTTAGAACTAAAATCATTTCGCTAGCAAGGACCAACATCACAACAGGATGTGATAAAAGGTTGTATTATGCACGGTAGAATTAGATATTGAGGATTGATGGATGTGATAAAAAAGAATCGTATATGAAGAAAAGGTTGTTGGTTCGGTATGTCAAGGACACAAGTGTAGAGGTCTAGAAAAATGAGGAGACTCAATAATGGGGATCCATTTCTTGACTCCATTCTCACTTCCAACTCATGGTCAGTGGCCCTTGGCATCTGATACCGACGGCACCCTTTTAAAGGCGCCCTTTAGAGTCCGTATGAGACCAGGCGGCAACCTCCGGGTCTGAAAAGTGAAGCCAACGCAGAAGTGCCTATAACTTGCATTCTTTCTAACGGCCATCAGGGGGCGACTCCTCTGGTTGCAAAAAGAAGTGGCTCAACCCTTCGTTTTGCTTCTGGTTGCAAGAAGAAGAAAAAATGCTGAAGCTGTAGGCTTCATAACGTCAGAGCATCCAACATATTATAAAAGGTGTGGAGATCTGTGTCGATGGATGACAAACACAGGACTTGCACCAAGGAGACCACTGTTCATGTCCCATGTAAAACCAAGTCACAGTAAACTTATTTTACCATAGTTTTGTTATGAACTAACATACTTAACTAACACCACGTAACAAACATACTTATTTGAACCCAAACCACAATGGTCAGGCGACGGTGGCTCAGTGGTAGAACGGGTCGTCCATGGTGTCCTTGTCCTTCGACCCCAAATTGCTGCCGAATGGGTAGATAGTCATAAAGGACAGGTAGCACTTGCATGGTAGCCATCAGTGTATGAAATGGTGAATGACATTTAGTGTTTAAGTGCTTTAAGTGGTCGGAAGACTAGAAAAGCGCAACACAAGTCTGTTTACCGAAACCTAAACCTAACCAAGTTAACCTAGAAACAATTTTTTTCTAAGTAAATCTATGTTGGAAGTTTATTTTGAAAGACACTTTTCGTGTGACAAGCAGAAACTGACACGACATCCCCGAATCGTCCAAAACTGACGCTAGAGCTCTGTAGTTTGAAGCGTAGGGCCACTGGCCAAGCGACGTATTTGATGCGCTTGGAGTGAGAATGCGTTGGTCTCTTCTATCTATGCGTCCTTGAGTTTTTCCAGTTGGGTTCAATTTTGAAAGGACCTGAACGTTTGCTAGCTGCCACATCACCCAGACAGACCATGTGAGTCCATGAGATGTTACCTGGGGTTCTGCCCCGGCTCTCTGGAGCGCTCCATGATGAGAGGCATCGACAGCTGGCGGAGGCAGGGCGACGGGTGGAGATGAGGCTGCCTCAGAGCGCTCGGTGAATGATGCAAACCTCGCGGTGGACGGGCGCAGAGTGTCGGGGGGATTTTGGCAAACAGAGACTCGTGCTCTCTGATCAGCTCCAGCATCAGCACCTGGACCAGCGCTGCACCTAGGAAACAGAGAGGAAGACTCAGATGTTCTTCAAAGAACCCTACTGGTTCTCTCAGGTGGCAAACACCACGACAATGGTTGTTTCAAATCTCACTTATCACCTTCGAGAGCTAATTGGTAAGCACACTTAATATCGTTTAAGTGACTTTTTATTTGAGTACAAAATCTTTCAAATTAATCTGATAAAATGAGTTATTTTCATTGTAAAAAAGAAAAGTAGATCCATGTTCCTTGCCAACATAAAATACTACTTTTTTTCAACCCTGTCTCTTAAAACATGACATTTCCATACAGATTACAGTCACAGTTTGAAACGTTGTAAATTGGGTAAACTGACAAAAACATCGAACAAAACTATTTGTTTCGATTTGGAAAACACATCATGGTTTGACTTCACATTACTACGAAATTGAAACAAAACAAAACAAAAACATATCAAAAGTACAACTTAGTTATATTTAGGCATCACAAGTACTAAAAAATAATAATTCATCATAATATGGTTCTGTCTACCTCCCATGAGGCTTTGTGGGTCTTCAGCTTTGGCTCGGAGGATGTTTGGTCCGAATACAGTTGCCAGGTTCTGTCCGCTCATCTTGTTACTACTGGAGTAACTCTGGACCTCTTTTAAAAACCTACACACACACACACACACACACAAAAGATAATTAATACTATTTCAAGTTTATGACAATTACTCCCAATAATTCACAATTTCGTCAATAATGTTCTTCTTAAGGTTAGAAAGCCTCAGAAACATTTGCAGTACTTTACTGTAATTAAGAAGAAAAACTTTATTTTAATTGTGATAAATTCTGATGAGTTTTTTTATATACAGAATTCTATGAAATAGAAATATGCAAATGCATTTAAACAAACCAGGTAAGTTTAAACAAGAAATGTGGCTACAAACTGTCCATCTATAGTAAAGTCTTCTTACTGGCAGATAAAGTTGAGAAGGTTGAAGTTTGCAACTGGCAACTCGTGAAGAAGATTCCTCAATTCTGCCAAAACCTGAGTGAGGAAGAAGAAGATGGGAGTCAATACATCACTGCAAACAGGTTTCTAGGTGGTGTTAAGCTGCTCTTTAAAGTCACTACGAGGAACTTTTATTTTGTGTTAAGTTTGGAGTCCTTTTGGAAAACCTCTCATTTTACTGCAGCTGTCTGACAGTCTGCTCCTCTCAGTCCTGGTTCTGGTTCTCCTGTGACTCCCTTCCCTCCAGTGGGTCCAGCAATACGTCCTGGGTCTCCTGCAGCGTGGTGTCGGTGTTGGCAACTGCAGGTCCAAGGCTGCAGGTGAAGCCAGACCTGGGTCTGTCCACGGTGGACCGATCTCTGCTGGAGGATCTGGGTCTGTCCACGGTGGACCGGTCTCTTCTGGAGGTTCTGGGTCTGTCCACGGTGGACCGGTCTCTGTTGGAGGATCTGGTTCTGTCCATGGTGGACCGGTCTCTTCTGGAGGTTCTGGGTCTGTCCACGGTGGACCGGTCTCTGTTGGAGGATCTGGGTCTGTCCACGGTGGACCAGTCTCTGCTGGAGTCTGAGCTGGAGGAGTTTCTGGTGAACCTGCATGAGTTCATCTGATTTCACCAGAATCTGACCCGGTGGCTCCGATGACAAGCATCAAGAATAACTCTATAGAAACAGACCATCTTCTCTCTGATGGTCTCTTTACTGATGGAGGATCAGGACTAAACTGAGACTGGTTCAGGACCAGCTAAAAGTTCCTCACAGTAACTTTAACCAATGAACTGTTGTGTTGGTTACCAGTGTGCGATCACTCGACAGCTTCTGACCACAGAGCAGGAAGTCCTGGTAGCGTCTGTAAGGAACCAGAGGCTCCGGCAGCTGTCTGAGGTAGAGCTTCAGCAGTGACGCCACCGTGTGGACGTCTGTGCTACTGCAGGAAGAAAACACAGCGAGTTCACTTCTTTCACCCTTTGAAGGAACAAGTGTTCACAAAACAAAAAGAGGATGCATTGTACCTGTCGAAGGACGGCCTCTCTCCTGCATCAAAGGCCTCCTGCAGCTCTTTGACCAGACTGGCCTGTCCCGGCTGGCGAAACATGCCCACTTCGTGCAGCCCGCGCTCCCGGATGAAGTTCACGCACTGCTCCACCACCAGAGGAACCAAGCGCACCCCGTAACGTCGCTCGTACAGCACCGTCTCCTCCAGACGCTGACCAAAGACTCCTGCAAGGGAGGAAGGTTTCAGTGGGATTCCTCTCTGGAGCCGTCACATCCAATCAGAAACGAGGTGACTGGGCAGGTAAGGTGACGGAGGAGGTGTAATGTGCTGTCCAGTACACTGCAGCAAACGTATTTAAGGCAACAAACTTTATTAGAAGACTAACATTTTGACTCGCTTCGTTATCAGATAAATAAATCACATTCCTTTAAAGAATAACTAAACCTCCCAAACCAGTTTATTGTCAGCTGAAAACCAATGTGTTGTTGATGGATTTAGGTCCTTCATCCCCATCAGGTTCTCCGGTTCTGCTGAGTGAAGTCAAAGCTTCATGTGTTAAAGCTGCATTCTCTCTAGTGTCCACCAGGGGGCGACTCCTCTGGTTGTATAGAAGTCTATGAGAAAATGACTACTTCTCTCTTGATTTATTACCTCAGTAAACATTGTAAACATGAGTTTATGGTCTCAATCTCTAGTTTCAAGTCTTCTTCAACACAGCATGATGTTCATTTAGTAACTTAACAAACAGACAGAGCAACGATAACAAACATTCGGATGCTTGTGTGAATTATGTGGATTCTTTATTTTAGAAAGCATGTTAACACAAAGTGTGTGTGTGTGCGTGCGTGCGCGTGCGTGCGTGTGTGCGTGCGTGTGCGCGCGTGTGCACGCGTGTGCGTGCGCGTGCGTGTGCGTGCGTGCGTGTGTGTGCACGCACCTGTGAAAGGGATCCAGACTCCCTTGTTGAGGCTCTTCAGCCACTCGTCACCTTGCCCGGCGCTGTTAGAGAGGAAGAAGTAGGATCCTGGGCTGGCCAACACGTCTCTGTTTCCTGTTCGCACACACCGAGTCTTTTGAGGTTATTCAAAATGCAAACGAATGTATTATTGAAGTTATTTCAACGTGTTTGACCAGTTTGCATATAACTGTTTCCTGCTTTGGTTCGAATCAGAGAAACCAGAAGCAAGTAGACAAAATCCAATAAATCTTTACATTGTCAGAAAGAAGATGTGATGTGAAAGCACAACACCCCCCCCCCCCCCCCCATCACATGTCCCATCATGCTCCACTGTCTGCAGTGTCCTCCTCAAAGTCATATCAAACACACACACACACACGCGCAGGTATGTATGAAGTAAACCCTGAGTCAGCATTTAACAGATGTCACTGAAGGACAACACACACAGGGCTGGAGTTCTGAAAGGGATTAACAAATAACGTGTGTGTGCGTGCGTGCGTGCGTGAGTGCGTGCGTGCGTGTGTGTGTGCGTGCGTGTGTGTGTGTGTGTCACCTTTGTGGCCTGTGCTGTCATGTTTCCAGGACTTGAAGCAGCTGAGTCCCATGCTGTAGATGCTCGGCGCGAAAAATTACACAGGACGACGATGTGAACGATGTTTTTTTTAGTTTTCTTTTTGCAGACTTGAGAAAGTTTAGCAGCGGTGCATAAAAAAAGGCATCACTTATGATTTTCTTCCTGTCGCCACCATGAGGAGTAGAAGCACTTAGTGTTGGTTTTTAACATCCTGGGAGGTGTGAAGAGTCGTTCCTTGGAAGAAAAATCCTTAAAGAAAATGGTGGATTTAGATAATTAACTGCAGGTTCCACCTTAAAAGATGGATTCAAGTAGAGATGATGTCTTTTTGCAGAGAGGTCCTCTATAGATGTTTGAGATCCTGCCAAATATTGTATTAGAGGAAGTTAAAAAAGAGGTTATTGGTGGATTTAGTGCCTTTATAAGAGATTCTAGTTGAATAATCAGCATTTAAGATATTTTAGAGGCTGAAAACCTTTTTTAAAAAGGTGAGTGAATATGTAAAGCTTAAAGAGAGGTTCCAGGTTTTTAACTGCAAACATACAGTAACACAAAGGCCTTAAAAAGAGATTTAAACATTATTTAATATTTTGCAGATGTTGAAACTTGCAGAGATGTTCCTGCATGCTAACCTCAAGTTAGCCTTGAGAGGATGGTGCAGGTTTTAGAAGGTCTCCTATCACAGAAAGAGCACACAGGATATGATGTATAGGTGTTCAAGAGAGCTTTAAAACGAGATCTTTGATTGCAGGGTCACACCTTTTCAGGAGAAGTTCTTCAAAAGAGGAGTTTCGTGATGTGAAGAGAACTTCCTGTTTTTTTTATATGGAGAGAAAAGTCCCAGGATGTTGCAACCTTTCCCCAACTCTTCTTGAAGTGTTCTTAAGATGTAGTTTCCTCCTCCTCTCCTTGATCACATCCATCGGCCCCGGATGGACTTCATGAAACAGGCTCCGGGTTTCCCTAAAGCACCGGGAGTGAGGTCTCTGACATTTGCTTCCTATCTTTGGAGAACATCATGCTTTGCTGTCTCCCTGCACGAAGACACATAATCAGCATTATTCTCTATATTTTTATATTTCTATATTATAAAACAAAAAGTGAAATCATCCTGATGTCTCGTCCATCGTCTCGTGAGGACGGAGACGTCTTCCCTCCTCCCTCGTCTCCCTCTCTGTCCTCTGCTTCATTAGCTCCATCTGAAATGTCCTCGTCTTCGTCATCCCCCCGGTCCCTCTTCTTCTTCTTCTTCCTCTCCTCCGTCCCTTTTTTCTCCCCCGTCTCTCCCACCGTTGTCCCTCTCTCTTTGTCCCCGTCTAGCTCGTCCTTCTGTCTTGTTCCCACTATCCTCACCCCTCTCTCTCTCTGTCTCTCTCTCTCTCTGTTTCCCAGCAGCGTGTGTGCCCCCTTGTTGCCCCCCTCCCCATTTACCTCATCAATAACCATGCTGTGTGTGTGTGTGTGTGTGTGTGTGTGTGTGTGTGTCTGAAGGCTGTGCATTAGGAAAATTGGTTCTCTGCGACGCAGCGCTGTTTTACCAAAGTAATCACAGCTGATGGTGAGAGAGAGAGAGAGAGAGAGAGAAAGAGACGGAGAGAGAGAGAGAGAGAGAGAGAGAGAGAGAGAGAGAGAGAGAGAGAGAGAGAGAGAGAGAGAGAGAGAGAGAGAGAGAGAGAGAGAGAGAGAGAGAGAGAGAGAGAGAGAGAGAGAGAGAGAGAGAGAGAGAGAGAGAGATGATCTGGCTCAAAATCTGCTGCTGTTGAAGTAAGGTCTGCTGCAGCGCACACACACACACACACACTGTCGCCATTATTCAAGTGGACATAAAAGCGAGAAAGGCTGGTCAACTTTTGAACTCAATTAAAGTATGAGGAACCTCTTTGTCTCTCTCTCTCTCTCCCTCTCTCTCTCTCTCTCTGTGTGTCTCTCTCTCTCCAGTTCGATAAACCTCATCGGCCTAAAGTACAGTATACAGTATATTACTAAAGTAATCAATACTAGCAATCAAATATTAGGGGTAAACATCACCGTGAAACCTCCCCAGTTGATTATTTACATTAAGACTATTGTTTTTGATATCTTTAAATATGCAAAATGATGATCTCATGATATATGTGCTATTTTGCAGACATTTCCAGAACAGAAATTTCTCATTTAGAGAAACCGTCCTTGAAAGAATTAATCTGTTGCACCTCTGGCCACACCCATCTCTGATGTCACCGCAGGAACTTACAGCTGATGGAAAACATCACAAAATATTTTGGTTTTGTGGTCACGTTTAGCTGCTTACCTGTTGCAGTTTGTTTCAACGTTTTATTGTGAAAAACACAACCTTTAACTACAAGGTTTCTGCATTTTTGGAACGGAGCTCTGCGGAACCCCACATGTTATCATGAGTACATGTTGTCATGAGCACATGATGTGCTCATGACAACATGTACTCATGATAACATGTGCTCATGACAACATGTGCTCATGATAACATGTGCTCATGACAACATGTGCTCATGACAACATGTGCTCATGATAACATGTACTCATGACAACATGTACTCATGACTTAAACCCGACGGCAGGACTTAAACCCGACTGCAGGACTTAAACCCAACGGCAGGACTTAAACCCGACGGCAGGACTTAAACCCAACGGCAGGACTTAAACCCGACGGCAGGACTTAAACCCGACGGCAGGACTTAAACCCGACTGCAGGACTTAAACCCAGCGGCAGGACTTAAACCCGACGGCAGGACTTAAACCCAACTGCAGGACTTAAACCCGAAGGCAGGACTTAAACCCAACGGCAGGACTTAAACCCGACGGCAGGACTTAAACCCGACGGCAGGACTTAAACCCAACTGCAGGACTTAAACCCAACGGCAGGACTTAAATCCGACGGCAGGACTTAAACCCAACTGCAGGACTTAAACCCAACGGCAGGACTTAAACCCGACGGCAGGACTTAAACCCGACGGCAGGACTTAAACCCGACGGCAGGACTTAAACCCAACTGCAGGACTTAAACCCAACGGCAGGACTTAAACCCGACGGCAGGACTTAAACCCGACGGCAGGACTTAAACCCAACGGCAGGACTTAAACCCAACTGCAGGACTTAAACCCAACGGCAGGACTTAAACCCAACTGCAGGACTTAAACCCGACGGCAGGACTTAAACCCGACGGCAGGACTTAAACCCGACGGCAGGACTTAAACCCGACGGCAGGACTTAAACCCGACTGCAGGACTTAAACCCGACTGCAGGACTTAAACCCGACTGCAGGACTTAAACCCGACTGCAGGACTTAAACCCGACTGCAGGACTTAAACCCGACTGCAGGACTTAAACCCGACTGCAGGACTTAAACCCAACGGCAGGACTTAAACCTAACTGCAGGACTTAAACCCGACGGCAGGACTTAAACCCGACGGCAGGACTTAAACCCAACTGCAGGACTTAAACCCGACTGCAGGACTTAAACCTAACTGCAGGACTTAAACCTGACTGCAGGACTTAAACCCGACTGCACGACTTAAACCCTACGGCAGGACTTAAACCCGACTGCAGGACCTTAAACCCGATGGCAGGACTTAAACCCGACGGCAGGACTTTGTGGAGTATTTGTTGTGATGGACGCAGGTATACGACTTGGACTTACGTTGAAGTTCAATGTTTGCTTGAAGAGAACATTACAGAACATGCTCAATAAATTCCACAGAATTAGTAATGTTTATAAAGTCGTTCTAGATGAACTGATAGAGAAGGAATTTTGGTCAAATTGAAGAAAAAAAAGATTTATTTCAACCAGAAGTATTACATTTCTGAGCATGTGCAGTGATGGCAAGTCAATTAGAACCCCTTTGTCGTGGTGGACACACATTAAAACGCGTCCCTGTGACAATGCAACGGTCAACAAAGACCACTGATGGTGTCCGCACTGGAAGGTGGATGGGTCCAACAAATACGGGACTTTATACCACGGGACCGGTGTTTGATGTAGCGTCGTGGTTTTGTTACTTAAAACACAACTTTCCTTTTTTTCCGACCCCAAAAAATAAGTTGTTCCAAGCAACACAGAAAACAATCAATTGTGTCCCTGTACACAAAACTAAACTAGTTGCATTTTGTGACGTTTTTCTTTTTTTCTTTTTTTTTTTACGGACTGCCATGAGAGTGTGTTTGGTAGTGCGGCCCCCCCCCCTCCCCCCCCCCATGAACCGAGGCTGAGCCCTCACCACAGGGGCCCGTGTTGGAGTCCGACCCGCGGCCCTGTCCTCTCTCATGAAAGGCAAAGAAATAATAACCTTAAAATAAACCAAAACAGTGACATGAGACATGGCACTGTCATCCACATGTCCTAATAATCTAGTATGCAATACTAGATTATTACCAGACACTGAACACTATGTTTTCTCCTGCGGGACGAAAGAGGAGCCCCTCCTGGTTCAGGCCCGGGGGGTCGAGGCTGGAACAGATCCGTGTCCCTTTTCACTGCAGCTGGCTGAGGATTTTACGGCCTAGAAGTGCGCAGGAATGTTCACGTCTTGGTTTTCTGTGGGACATAATGTTTTATTGGACCGCGGATGCCAGTTCCTGTCTCTCCTTGTTTGGCAGCTACAAGTGTTTTGGTTACTCCCCTTGAGGAGACTGGGGCGGGAGGAAGCTGAAGAAAAGAGGAGAGAAAGTGACTCTAACAGACCAACAGGAGACCAAACGAGCAAAGAGTCAGCAGCAGAAGACGTCACTGCTTCAACAACGAAGACAGGTAGGCAAAAAAAACACAGAGATACAAGTCCAGCAGGAGCAGAATCTCTCTGGGTCAACAGTATTTAAAGTTACATAAGGATTAGTACCTCAAACAGTATGACTATATATCTCAAAATAAGGATTATTATCTCAAATTCATGACTGAGTATCTCAAAATAATGTCTTAGTATCTCAAAAATGATGATTTAGTACCTCAAAATAATGACTATATATCTTAAAATAAGGATTAGTACCTCAAAATAATGACTATATATCTTAAAATAAGGATTAGTACCTCAACATAATGACTATATATCTCAAAATGAGGATTAGTACCTCAAAATAATGACTATATATCTCAAAATAAGATTTAGTACCTCAAAATAATGACTATATATCTCAAAATAATGACTTAGTATTTCATTTTAAGAGAAAGCTGCATTTGAGGAATTACTAGATTACATGAAATAAGATAATTCATTAGTAAAAATACGACATCGCAACAACATATTGTCATTCATGTTTTGTTTTGCCTTCTAATATTGATAAGCGTTATTAAAATAATGACATGGTGTTGCAAAATAATGAGAAACTTTCTCAAGATAATGACTTAATATCTCAAAAGTCAAATTATTTCAAGGAAGTTTCTTATATTGCAATACTGAGTCATTGTTTTGAGATACTAAGTCCTTATTGTTGACTAAGTTTCTACTTATTTTTAAATGCTAAGTAATTATTTCAAGAAAGTTTGTCATTTTAATGACTTTCAGGATCTTTTTTTTAATTACAATGTTTTCATCTTATTTTTTTCCGGCGTTATTTTTTTTTTGTTCCAAAAATTTATAAAATAGATCAACAAGTGTTTCAAAGCCTCTTTCACTCAGGATGTAAAAAGACAAAATCCCTTCTGTGATTCAGTATAATTGGCCTGCTCCATGACTCTAATGACACTAATGTGCAGTGTGGTTAACGGGCATACTGCTCATTCTCAGAGCTTTGTGGGCTGTTGTTGGATTTCATCTAAGTGTATTTTAAGCCGTATCAGATGAACTGTTGAACTAAAACTGATAGGGCCGGATAATCCCCTTCAATGAAAGGTGTCAGTCACCTATCTCAACCATCTGGAGTGAATTAGATCATATCCCATTCAAGGAAGAAAACGAATGGCGCCAAAGCGTCAACAATCAGCAGGGTAATTCCAGACAGTCAGTGAGTTCTTCCTATGCGTTGGTGCAGAGAAAAACAATCTATTCTAGTCTATTTAGTCAATTCTAGTCGATTTAAAGTCAATTAGACCATAAAGCAGGGTTTGCTTTAGGGCGGGGCTACCTTGTGATTGACACAGCGTTGTCCGGTCTGGGGGCTGGGGGTGTTCATCCAACAGCTTTAACACTTTCACAGTGTGTTTTCACTTCATGAACGTTAATTGTAACATTTTGGTCGCCTAAAAACCTCTCTCGTGTCACTTGTGATTAAAAAAACGAGATGGCAAGCTTCAGATACGAGGACGAAGACGGCCAAAGACCAAGATGTTGAAGGCCAAAGACCAAGATGGTGACGGCCAAAGACCAAGATGGTGACGGCCAAAGACCAAGATGGTGAAGGCCAAAGACCAAGATGGTGACGGCCAAAGACCAAGATGGTGAAGGCCAAGATGTTGAAGGCCAAAGACCAAGATGGTGATGGCCAAAGACCAAGATGTTGAAGGCCAAAGACCAAGATGTTGAAGGCCAAAGACCAAGATGTTGAAGGCCAAAGACCAAGATGTTGAAGGCCAAAGACCAAGATGTTGAAGGCCAAAGACCAAGATGGTGATGGCCAAAGACCAAGATGTTGAAGGCCAAAGACCAAGATGTTGAAGGCCAAAGACCAAGATGTTGAAGGCCAAAGACCAAGATGTTGAAGGCCAAAGACCAAGATGTTGAAAGCCAAAGACCAAGATGTTGAAGGCCAAAGACCAAGATGGTGAAGGCCAAGATGTTGAAGGCCAAAGACCAAGATGGTGACGGCCAAAGACCAAGATGGTGAAGGCCAAGATGTTGAAGGCCAAAGACCAAGATGGTGATGGCCAAAGACCAAGATGTTGAAGGCCAAGATGTTGAAGGCCAAAGACCAAGATGGTGATGGCCAAAGACCAAGATGTCATTTCGTTAGTGGACAAACATTGACGGTTTCAAACACCGTTTACACACAAAAACATAACACCAAACTTACCCTTTAACGATGAATCCATGTTTAGTGCAGCTCACACTAGTAGGAGCATAAAGAACCTTCCGACGACGGCATGAGCAGAAAAAAAGCGTTTTCCTTCCAGAAGTGAGTGATTTATTGGAAATAATCCAGTGTTTCTGTGCATGAACTGTTACTCAAACCTGCTCATCATTATCCATCACAGAGACAACTGGGTTGATTTCAGTGTTTTTCTTGATCATAAAGTGTCTTTAAAATGTGTCTGAATCTGAATCATACACTTGTGATGCCGGTGCTCGTCGCTTCAGATCAAAGTCTTTATTACATGAACAGTAAATCGTCTTCCTGTCATTCGGTCTACTTGTAGACGCTGATGACCCAAAAACAGACGAGCAGACGACGGGCGACAGAAAGACTGGAAGCTTCGAGCTCTGCGGCTCCTTAGAAACGAACTCGGTGAGATTCTCTTCCTCGTGTTTTACCCTAAAAAAATAAGAGATTTAACATTTCCCATTTAATCTGTAAATACGTGTTGTTTAGACACACTAAATATGGGACAAATTGTTTTAATTGCAGGAACGAGTTTGTTAACGACGTAAGTGTTAAGCACGTTTGTCAACGTGGTGCGATGGCTGTGGGAGGACGTCAACCACCGAAGACGGAGAATGAAACCTGAACAAAGTGACTTTTCACATCTGTGTTCTATTAGTGAGCAGAATACATTAACAAGAGGACCAATGTTTATCACCAGATATAAACATGTATTTGGTGGAGAAACCTGGACTAACGTCACACCAGACAGAAAGTCACTATGATCCAACAACAAAGTCTATTTATCTTTACATACTCCTGAACCTAACTCAGTATTTCACCATCTTTGTTGCTAACTTCGTAGAAAGATGCATGAAAAATGAGGATATGGTCCGAACCGTTGCATGAGCGGGTTATTCTTGATGAATCCTGCTGTTCAAGGGTCAGTTGTGTTGTTGACACTCGTACGGTTTTATCTTCAGGACAGAACTTTCATCACTATTCTTCTATTTCTTGGTGGTTTTGTGTTTTTAAATTGTCTTTCTCTTGTCTGTTTGCCTTCATCGCTTCGTCTTCCTCCGTTTGCCTCGTTTGTCGACACTAAACTCAGCCTGACGACAACTCGCTCCGGCTTCAATCGGCTTTTCTTGGCGACAGCGCTGTCAATGCCGCTGATGATGATGATGATGATGGAGGGAAGAAGAGTCACGAGGGAGAGAGCTGTGATGAGGATGAAGAGGGTCACCTGGTCTATCACGTCGGCCTCCTGATGAAAGGAAGATGTACATTCTTTGTTTTATTAAAGATGTTGATATTCAAACACTGGTCTTCTTGCAGCTCAACTGGTTGAAAACTATTTCACGAGAACAGAATCCGACGCCGTAAACAGGCAAAAAAACAAAACACAATTGAGACTCATCCTCCTAATGACGCTGCAAAAAAAGCTCCTAAAACAAGAATAATATCAACACATCAGAGAATGCTACATTCACAATGAAGAATAATTCTGAATGTCTGTTTCCACGACCCGTACGTAGAATAACAGCAGAATAATATCCTGCAGGTTGCTGCTCACACTGGTGGCCTCAGTAAATGTCTCTCTGTCCTTTCTTCCAGATGAGGTGGTACTTACTTTGGGAGCAGGAGCCTTTGGGAGAGTGGTGGAGTGCATCGACAGAGACAAGTAAGCTTCTGAAGAGATTCTCACATCCAAACCTGTCCGATCGTAGAGCTTCTCTGGTCTCCATCCATCGTGAAAACATCCTGATTCATTTTATTTAGCAGTTTAATCGTCCCGTAAACTGAAAGACGTGAATGTGTGTGTTCATCAGAGACCAACGTGTCGCCGTGAAGATCGTGAGAAACATCGAGTGTTTCCGTGAAGCGGCGAAGTCTGAGATCTCCGTGCTGGAGGAGAGCAACACGCTGGATGACGACCACAGATTGTGAGTGGGTTCTTGAACTATTCATTTATTAGTTCACTACTTTGTCTGTTTGCGTCTGTAGATTTCTACCAAATTCACCAAAAGTTACCATGAGATAAAGCCTCATTTGCATATTGAAACACAACAATTCAGAAAACTTGTAATACAGAAAATGTTTGTCTTAAAACAGAGGAAGCTTCACAGTGATATCTTTGATATTTGAGGTCTGTGCTATCCCCCCCCCCCCCCCCAGTGCCTGTGTGAGGATGCTGGACTGGTTCGACCACGAAGGTCACACGTGCATCGTGTTCGAGCTGCTCGGCCTCAGCACCTTCGACTTCCTGCCGTTCGGCGTGGAGCAGATCCGACACATGGCCTTCCAGCTCTTCAGAGCCGTCTGCTGTGAGTCCAGTGTGTGTGTGTGTGTGTGTGTGTGTGTGTATGTATGAACACACAGTTACAATGTGTGTGTGTGTGTGTGTGTGTGTGCTCCACAGTCCTGCATCGTAACCAGCTGACCCACACAGACCTGAAGCCGGAGAACATCCTGTTCGTCTGCTCTGACTACGACCTGGAGTTCAACCACGAGACGGTAAACGCTTTGTATGAACAGCAAAAAAAATGTAAAAATATGTTCGCCAAGTAGTGAGGGATGTTCAGCAGTGTGTGTGTGTGTGTGTGTGTGTGTGTGTGTGTGTGTGTGTTAGAAGTGTGAGGAGAGGAAGCTGAGGAGTCTGGATGTGAAGGTGGTGGATTTTGGCACCGCAACATTCGACCACGAACACCACGAATCCCTGGTGTCAACACGCCACTACCGAGCTCCAGAAGTCATACTGGGTACACACACACACGTACACACACACACACACACACACACACACGTACACACACACACACACACACACACACATAATGACTAAATGGTCCGTGCTCCTGGTTTTAACTGAGTGTGTTTCAGATCTGGGCTGGAACCACTCGTGTGACGTTTGGAGTTTGGGCTGCGTTCTCATGGAGTTTTACCTGGGACACACACTCTTCCAGGTACACACACACACACACACACACACACACACACACACAGGAACAGCTGTGAGTTTTTTCTATCCTGTGTGTTGTTTCAGACCCACGACAGTAAAGAACATCTGGCCATGATGGAGAGAATCCTGGGACCGATTCCCCTCCACCTGCTGCAACAGACCAGGTAACGTCCTCCTTGGACCCCCAAGTCCTCCAGTTAGGCCAGTTAGGGTCTTGATCTGGTTCAGTCTCGGGGGGGCATCAAAGTACACGTGAGGAGGTCGGGGTGGATTTATGGTTTGGGTCAAACATGAGACTTTCACCATGCTCGTCTCATCCAGCATGTAAATATGTATTTCACCATCTTTTCCTAGAAAGCAGCATTACGTGCACCACGGGCGTCTCAATTGGGACGATCAGAGCTCCTCAGACGACGACGTCAGGAAACACTGCCAACCTCTCAAGGTACACAGACCACAATCAGCCAATCAGCTGCAGCCGCGAGGAAAGCAGCAGCGAACCAAAGAGTAAGTTGTCTCGTTCGTCTCGCAGCAGCTCATGCAGAGGAGGAGCGAGGAGGAGAGGCAGCTGTTCGACCTGCTCGGCTGCATGTTGCAGTACGACGTCTACACACGCATCACGCTGCAGGAGGCGCTGTGGCACCCGTTCTTCAGCCCGATGAGGCTGAAGGAGCAGCGCAGCTACACACACACTGTGAGTGACTGTGAGGAACGTTCATCTGGTCCTGAACCAGTCTCAGTTCAGTCCTGATCCTCTATGAACCAGTCTCAGTTCAGTCCTGATCCTCTAAGAACCAGTCTCAGTTCAGTCCTGATCCTCTATGAACCAGTCTCAGTTCAGTCCTGATCCTCTATATGAACCAGTCTCAGTGTAGTCCTGATCCTCCATATAAACCAGTCTCAGTGTAGTCCTGATCCTCTATATGAACCAGTCTCAGTGTAGTCCTGATCCTCCATATGAACCAGTCTCAGTGTAGTCCTGATCCTCTATATGAACCAGTCTCAGTTCAGTCCTGATCCTCTATGAACCAGTCTCAGTTCAGTCCTGATCCTCTAAGAACCAGTCTCAGTTCAGTCCTGATCCTCTATGAACCAGTCTCAGTTCAGTCCTGATCCTCTATGAACCAGTCTCAGTTCAGTCCTGATCCTCTAAGAACCAGTCTCAGTTCAGTCCTGATCCTCTAAGAACCAGTCTCAGTTCAGTCCTGATCCTCTATGAACCAGTCTCAGTTCAGTCCTGATCCTCTATGAACCAGTCTCAGTTCAGTCCTGATCCTCTATGAACCAGTCTCAGTGTAGTCCTGATCCTCTATGAACCAGTCTCAGTTCAGTCCTGATCCTCTATGAACCAGTCTCAGTGTAGTCCTGATCCTCTATGAACCAGTCTCAGTGTAGTCCTGATCCTCTATATGAACCAGTCTCAGTGTAGTCCTGATCCTCTATGAACCAGTCTCAGTGTAGTCCTGATCCTCTATATGAACCAGTCTCAGTGTAGTCCTGATCCTCCATATGAACCAGTCTCAGTGTAGTCCTGATCCTCTATCAGACCTCCATCAGTAAAGAGACCATCAGAGAGAAGATGGTCTGTTCCTATAGAGTTATTCTTAATGCTCGTCATCGGTGCAACCGGGTCGGATTCTGGTGAAATCAGATGAGATCCAGATCCTCCAGCAGAGACCGGTTCCTCCTCCTCCTCCGAAGACCCAGGACGTATTGCTGGACCCGCTGGAGGGAAGGGAGGCCCGGGAGAACCAGAACCAGGACTGAGAGGGTCCCTGCTGCAGTAGAATGAGAGGTTTTCTAAAGGCACTCTGGTGCTCAGAGACACTACCACTTTAGTCCACAGGGGGCGACAGAACCAACACATAATGAAAGTTCCTCGTAGCTTCAAGCGCTACAAATTACAAAACTGTTGGAATTGATGCGTTTGATTATTTCATTTTCATTTACAGTCAAAAGAGTTTCAGAGAGCGTTCCTGTCTACTTGAAGTCATTTTAAAAAATCCCATCATGATCCAACAGCCCGCATGTTTTTGTGAAAACGTTGATAAGAATATTTCTGTGATCTCCTTCATTGATTCATTATTGTCGGCAAATATTCTGCTTTTTGATGTGTCTTGATTGTTCCACTCTTACTCCTGCTCATGGAGGTGAGTAGAGCAGACACACCTTTGATTAAATAAAGGTATTCTTACCCTGACATGAAGTCATTTTAAGAACTTTCTTTTAATAACTCAAAAGTTGTACATTAAGTTAGTTCATATTTCTGTTGTTTGTGATAACATTGTTCTCACTGCATGGCACACATGTTGCATGATAAAAACAGCATCCTATAAAGATAGACTGTGTACAAGATGAGAAGAACCTCCGCGTCTTGTAGGTACTGTGGCAGCAGGACACAGACTTTGTGATGCTTTTGCCGCTTTTTTGTTGTCGTTTTGCATCATTTTACTTTTTTGTCTCCCTGTAATCATTCTGTGTCTCTTGTCTCTGTCGGGGGTTTTCTAGGGTTTGTATTATTTTGGTCGTTTTGTATTTCCTTGTGATCACTTTGTGTCTCTTTGTAATAATTTTGTGTCTCTTTGGAATCAGTTGGTGTTTTTTTGTCATTTTGTGTCTCTTTGTTGTCGTTTCGTAGTAATCCATCCATGTAGCTATGGAACTGGGACTTGTACTGAGTTGATAGAGGCTCTTTTTAGGTGAATGCACAAAGACCGCATGATCCTGCTGAAACCACATATAAATATATAAATATATATATATATATATATATATATATATATATATGTATATATATATATATATATATATATATGTATATATATATATATATATATATATATATATATATATATATATATATATATACATACATACATACCCTACCTTCATGCAGACACTGCAGTCTGCCGGTCTAAAGTCAACATGTGTAACTGCTTTGTTGAAACAGGCTGACATTTATCAAGATTCAAGCAGCCGAGGAAGTTTCCATGACCAAATATTTATCCAGCTATGAAACAGTCTCGTCTGTTATCTGACAACCATCGGTTTAAAGCTCCTAAATCACATGGATGTAATAAAACAGTATAAAACAATGCATGTCTGAGGGGCGAGGCATTCAGTTTACGCATCATTTCGTGGGTTCCAGTCTGTCTCGTGACCTTTGCTGCTTCAATTTACTACACAGAGGAGATAACAAACATTTAACGCCAAAATACAACGATGTATAAAGGAAATACGGGACTCGAACGCTTTAGTTTCTTTTCTCATGGTTAAGGTGGATATTTTTAACTGTGCTGTTAGTTTTGGTATCTTTGAAGCATCGGTCTTATGGTGACGCTTCTGGAGATTGTCTCATTTCGTAACTTAGTGTTTTAGCGGAGCTGCTAAATTGGATGTAGTTAATTGTAGATTTTACTTTTTAAATACGGAACCGTACAAAAAGCAGCCCAATCATAGCCTCGAACGTCATAAAAGTATCCTCGTATTTAATCTTCATGCTCCCTGGAGAACACTAACAGCACCGTCACTGCAGACAAATAAATTCAACTTACATTTTCCCTCATATTCTTTACCAAAACAAAGTACACACACCACACACCAAGGAGGTACTGATTCTGAAGCAGACTTTTAATTAAGACTTTAGTTTTTCTTTTTTCCATCCTTGTTTTATAACATCACAGCTAACAGGGTTTTCCCTCGGCAGCACAGTGTCCTCTGCAAATCTCTGCATTCTCTCTACTGTCCACCAGGGGGCTACGCTATATGGTATGTAGACCATAAACCATACGCCCTGCTTCATGGTCTGTTTGACTCTAAATGGACCATAATGTACTAAATGAACATCATGCTGTATTGAAGAAGACTTGAAACTAGAGATTGAGACCATAAACTCATGTTTACAATGTTTACTGAGGTAATAAATCAAGAGAGAAGTAGAGTCATTTTCTCATAGACTTCTATACAACCAGAGGAGTCGCCCCCTGGTGGACATTAGACAGAATGCAGTTCTAAGACACTCCAGCATTGATTTCACTCTTCAGAACCGGAAGTATGCCTCCGGTTTACTTCTGAATTCATGGTGATAGATGGTCCGAAAATTGGAGTTGACTTTTTTCGTTGTCGGATTGGGCTCAGGCCTCAAGGAATGGGTTTGAATCAGGTCAGACAACGACTAATACCATCTTTTTGTTCCCACTGTTTCTCTGGTTTCCATCACAAGCTGCTGGTGGCAGATAGTGACACAGTGTGTGCCTTGTGGTTGCCGATAATCGGCCTCAACAGCGACGGGTTGAGGGATTGTCCACCAGAAGCACCGGCTTGAGTCAGCACGGGTGGCTGCGGGTCAAACCTCCCTGGGACACCTGGTGGTCCGGCGGCCAGCGACCCACCCTTAAAGCAGGAAAACATGGCCGCCAACTGCAGCCGCACCTCCTTTTGCCAGAAGGCGTACACCAGAGGGTTAATGAGGGAGTTGGACAGCCCCAACAGCCACAGATGATTCTCCAACACGCTGGTGAGTTTGCAGCTTTCACACAAAACGTGCACTATGCACACCACAAAGAAGGGGCACCACAGGGCCAAGAAGCAGCCCACCAGCACCCCCACCGTCCTCAGGGCCTTGACATGGCTCCAGTAATGGCTCCTCAGCTGCTGGTGCTGGTGCTGGTGCTGGTGATGGTAGTGTTGATAGTTTTCCGTCCTGGAACCAGCTTGCCTAACTTGGCAGATCTGCTTCTGGTGGCTGCAGGCGATCTTCAGGATGTCCAGGTAGATGTAAAGGAACACGGAGAGCACGGGGAAGAAGCAGGCGCTGAATAGCACGATCATGCCCACCTTGTGGATGACGGAGAAGAAGGCACAGAAGCCGTCGTACCCGTCCGCCTGCAGCTGCCGAACCATGACTGAGGAACAGAGGACATTGGTTATTTGGGATATGACACTCTAGAAAACCATCCTCAAAGTCCATCAACATGCTGATAAACCTCCAAGCTCATGGATGTATTCCTCAAACTTGACCTTTTTTTTTTACATCGGTTGCAACACGCTGTGCTATTTTCGGTCTTAACGCCAGCTTCCTTTACCGTAACACACCAATAATTTATCAAGAAGTTGTATGTCTTTCGTACAACTGCCAATGAAGTTACTAATTTTTCATATTTTTTCCGATGAAAGTCCAACAACACGTGTAAATTTTTAGGTTGCGACATGCATACAGTCTTTTCAAAATAAAGTTCCGTCTTTGCAATAAACAACTAACTTAAGTTCAGGAAAAAAACGTGACATACTTAGTTAGGCTTAGTAATAGAGCGTGGAATGCTTTGTCACGTTCAAGCAACTAAACAACTTGGTTAGGTTTTGGAAAAGATCGTGGAATGCTTTGTTAGGTTCAGGCAACAAAACTACTTAGTTAGCGTTTGTAAAATATTGTGGTTTGGGTTAAAATAACGAAGGAAGTGGCTTAACTGAAGTACGCAACTTACATGGCAGATAAATTAACGTTGACTTCTTGTTTCACACACCCGCCCTGTGTGGGGTTTTGTAGTCTTTACACGCATAATTTTTCGCAGGTATAGCTGCGAACGCTGTAGGAGAACCGCATTATGTTTTTTCATTCTCACCTGGCAAGAATCCCATCGTGAGGGAGCTGATCCACAGGGCCAGCATGGACCCGACAGCCGTCCCCTTTCCAGACAGCTGGGAGTACCGCAGCGGCATCTTGATGGCCGCGTAGCGGTCGAGTGAGATCAGGAACATGGACATGATGGACGCCGTGCAGGGCGACGTCACGAAGGCCATCCGCATCAAACACCGGGCCTTGCCCTGAGCGGGCGGCGTGGCGTTGGTGGGCGGATCGGCGGCCCCGACGAGGCTCCGCTGGTTCTGAGCGGCGTCGTTGCCGTTGAAGTCCTCCGTGGCCAGGCCCGTGATGGCCACGCCCACCAGGGCGTCGGCCAGCGCCAGGTTGAGGACGAAGCACCAGCTCTGGCTTCTCTTTCTCAGGAGCAGCTTCAGCAGAGCGGCCGCCACCAGCAGGTTGGTGGAGATGATGAGGCAGGAGGCGATGCTCAGGATCACGCCCATCACCCGCGGCCTCACGTCGCTCTGCGCCGCCGACCCGTCGGGAATCATGCTAACAGCGGGCTCGGTACTCAAATATGACCCCAAAAAAAGGATTTTAAGGGGAAATCCACAGAGCTGACATTGCATTTACAGCAGTTGTTGGCTCAAAAACTAAAATGCCAAAGAACTCCAAGAGGCTCCGACATGTGACAGCACTTCATTTGCTGAGGAGCGCCACGCCGGTGTGTGCGGTCACCGCGACATTGAAGAGTCCCGTTTCGTTGATCTAGTGCCGTGTGACGTTTCCACGGTGACTCACATCAAACGTTTAAGGAAGATAATCTGTTGCTCCAACATCCATTCGATCCAACCGGTCTCACCTGAGTCCTTAGAATCCCGTTTAACAAATGCAGAAGGACAGAAACACTCACAGCATTATCAGCAGGTCTCGCCTGTCCCCTCCCCTCTACCACACACACACACACACACACACACACTGTCTAACACATACACACACACACACACACACACAGTCTAACACATACACACACACACTGTCTAACACATACACACACACACACACACACACTGTCTAACACATACACACACACACACACACTGTCTAACACATACACACACACACACACACACAGTCTAACACATACACACACACACACACACACTGTCTAACACATACACACACACACACACACACACACACACTGTCTAACACATACACACACACACACACACACTGTCTAACACATACACACACACACACACACACACACACACTGTCTAACACATACACACACACACACACACATGCAAACCCTTCCGCTGCTCATCAGTTGCTGCTGGATTGACCCTTGTCCCAGCTCCCAGCAGGAAAATCTCTATTTTTAAACATCGACTTATAATTTTTAACCAAGAATATACTTTTTTTTTAAACAAAGTCTTGGTTGGTGCTCATGCGCCGTGAAGTACCAAACCTGACATAACTGAACATAACTTTATTTAACATGTTTCCATGAACACAAATAAATTAAAGACAGATAGGAGGAGAAATTAATTCATCAAACACAATCATCTGATGGAATTTGCTGCCGCATAACTAATAGATATCACCATGACATTTTCCCAGATGATTATTTTTTAAGACAATCATTTTTTTTTTGTTTAGCAAATTTTCTAAATATGCAAATGATGCATTATTTGATCAATATATGTGTGGAAATTTGCATAAATCTCCAGACCAGAAATGTGAATATTGAATAAATCCAGGTTCAAAATTCTTGTTTCATTTTGTTGACATATTGGAGTCAAAAGTTTTTACAAAAGGAATTTATGATTTCTATTTGTTTCCCTCCATAAATCAGAAAATACGGTCAACAGACAAAAAAATACATGTTTCTCCATGTTTTTATTAATAAATGTATAAATGAGTGTGTGAGTGATGTGTGAACAAACCCCTCTGTGTGAACCTTCAGCACACAGAGAGGAATGAACGAGTGAAGTTTGGTGAATGTAAGAACTGCTGAAGTGGAGATTTATCATCAGAGTCTGAGAACAAACTCATTGAGAGGAAACGTCCTAAAGAGACGTTTAGTTCCATTACAGACATTTAGAGACTCTACAGGTGAATATTCACCACTTCATCACTCACATTAAGAAGACTCTACAGGTGAATATTCACCACTTCATCACTCACATTAAGAAGACTCTACAGGTGAATATTCACCACTTCATCACTCACATTAAGAAGACTCTACAGGTGAATATTCACCACTTCATCACTCACATTAAGAAGACTCTACAGGTGAATATTCACCACTTCATCACTCACATTAAGAAGACTCTACAGGTGAATATTCACCACTTCATCACTCACATTAAGAAGACTCTACAGGTGAATATTCACCACATCATCACTCACATTAAGAAGACTCTACAGGTGAATATTCACCACTTCATCACTCACATTAAGAAGACTCTACAGGTGAATATTCACCACGTCATCACTCACATTAAGAGACTCTACAGGTGAATATTCACCACTTCATCACTCACATTAAGAGACTCTACAGGTGAATATTCACCACTTCATCACTCACATTAAGAGACTCTACAGGTGAATATTCACCACTTTATCACTCACATTTAGAGACTCTACAGGTGAATATTCACCACTTCATCACTCACATTAAGAAGACTCTACAGGTGAATATTCACCACTTCATCACTCACATTAAGAAGACTCTACAGGTGAATATTCACCACTTCATCACTCACATTAAGAGACTCTACAGGTGAATATTCACCACTTCATCACTCACATTAAGAAGACTCTACAGGTGAATATTCACCACTTCATCACTCACATTAAGAAGACTCTACAGGTGAATATTCACCACTTCATCACTCACATTAAGAGACTCTACAGGTGAATATTCACCACTTCATCACTCACATTAAGAAGACTCTACAGGTGAATATTCACCACTTCATCACTCACATTAAGAGACTCTACAGGTGAATATTCACCACTTCATCACTCACATTAAGAGACTCTACAGGTGAATATTCACCACTTCATCACTCACATTAAGAGACTCTACAGGTGAATATTCACCACTTCATCACTCACATTAAGAATACTCTACAGGTGAATATTCACCACGTCATCACTCACATTAAGAGACTCTACAGGTGAATATTCACCACTTCATCACTCACATTAAGAAGACTCTACAGGTGAATATTCACCACTTCATCACTCACATTAAGAAGACTCTACAGGTGAATATTCACCACTTCATCACTCACATTAAGAAGACTCTACAGGTGAATATTCACCACTTCATCACTCACATTAAGAAGACTCTACAGGTGAATATTCACCACTTCATCACTCACATTAAGAAGACTCTACAGGTGAATATTCACCACTTCATCACTCACATTAAGAAGACTCTACAGGTGAATATTCACCACATCATCACTCACATTAAGAGACTCTACAGGTGAATATTCACCACTTCATCACTCACATTAAGAAGACTCTACAGGTGAATATTCACCACGTCATCACTCACATTAAGAGACTCTACAGGTGAATATTCACCACTTCATCACTCATATTAAGAGACTCTACAGGTGAATATTCACCACTTCATCACTCACATTAAGAGACTCTACAGGTGAATATTCACCACTTTATCACTCACATTTAGAGACTCTACAGGTGAATAGAGTCACAACATGAACTCATAGATATCACCATGAAACTTCACCACTTCATCATGAAAAATGTTGTTTTAGTGTCTTAATGTTTATTAGCACTCCTGTATGTGCTGTATTGATTAGAGATAGTGTTCATAAAATACTACGAAGTTTACTAAAAATCCATTCACTGACATGAAACACAAACAGTGTGTGTGTGTGTGTGTGTGTGTGTGTGTGTGTGTGTGTGTGTGTGCGTGCGTGCGTGCGCCCGTGCGTGCGTGCGTGCGTGCGTGCGTGCGTGTGTGTTTAGTTAAACTCTAACCCGGCTGGCTGCCGTCCTGCTCCGGCCCCACATCCCTCAGGAGAGACATCTGGCCTGATGGGACCATTTTCCACTAAGATTCACACACAAATAGATGTGGTTAATGATGCTTTCTCATTAGCTGCAAACACTCAGAGCATCACCTGGCATCACAGCTGCTTCAGTGAGTAGCAGCTACAGTCGGTAAGATGGACAGACCCAGATCCTCCAGCAGAGACCGGTCCACCGTGGACAGACCCGGATCCGGAGCTCCGGAGGGAGGAGGAGAGCTCAGCTCCCGGCATGCAGCAGCATCTCCTCCTCCTCCTCCTCCTCCTCCTCCTCCTCCTCCTCCTCTTCCTCCTCCAGGAGCAGAGCTTCTCCTCTCTGGGGGTCAACACTAACACCACGCTGCTGGAGACCCAGGACGTATTGCTGGACCCGCTGGAGGGAAGGGAGGCACGGGAGAACCAGAACCAGGACTGAGAGGAGCAGACTGTCAGTCCTCTAAAGCAGGGGTCGGGAACCTTTTTGACTAAGAGAGCCATGAAAGCAAAAAATTTGGAAATTTATTTCAGTGAGAGCCATATAATATATTTTAAAAGTGAATTCAACTAAATGTCAGTATAATAAGCCTCTGAATTTATTCTTTTAAATAATGTTGTTATAACACTCACCATTAATGCGACTTCTGGTGCTGCATGGATTTGCTGATGTCTTTGTAGTCGGGTTGGTACTTGGTGAGGTTAAGCTTCATGCAAGCGTTGAGGCTTTCATCCGTTAAACGTGATCGTAGGTTGGACTTGATGTTTTTAAGATGTGAGAATGACTGCTCACATGCATACGTAGATCCAAACATGGTCAATACAGCAATACTCACACGCTGCAGTGTGTGGTATGTCACGCTGAACTGCGACAAATGGCTCACGTCTGTTGACTCATCCAAAGCCAGAGAAAAGAACGGCGCTGCATTTATGTCCTTCACTTGCGTTTCCTCCACTTTGTTTGCCATCACGATAGTACGATCATGAACAGTTCTTGCCGACAGAGGCATGTCTTGTATCCGTTTGATTATCTTGTCTTTGTTCGGAAGATCATCAAAAAGTTCATTGGCTACATCCAGCATGAACGTTTTTAGCATACTCGCCATCTGTGAATGGTTTTCCGTTCCTCACTATTGCTAAAGAACCAGCAAAGCTAGCCGAATTATAGTCACCTTGCCGGGTCCATACGCGGAGTTGCTGCTGGCTAGCTTGCACCCTGCTCAGAAGCTCTTGGCACGCTTTCTTTCTGCTGTCTCCCGCAGGGTATTTTGACGCAAAGGTAGCGTGGCGTGTGTCGAAGTGCCGCTTTACATTCGACCGTTTCAACGATGTAATTTTGTCATTGCAAATTAGACACACCGCAGAACCCGCTCTCTCCACAAAGGCGAATTCTTCGGTCCATTCGTCCTGAAATGTACGATACTCGTCGTCTTTTTTTCTTTTCGCCATCTTCTTCGTCGAAGGGTTAGCTTTGAGCTAATGACCGAGCAGACGCAGTCTCAGACTGATTCAAAAGGGGGCGTTTACCTGTTTTACCCAGCAACGGCAAACGTAAAAATATTTTGTTTTATCTGCGAGCCATATGCAATCATCAAAAGAGCCACATCTGGCTCGCGAGCCATAGGTTCCCGACCCCTGCTCTAAAGGGACTCTGGTGCTCAGAGACACTACAGCTTTAGTCCACAGGGGGCGACAGAACCAACAAGAAATTAAAGTTCCTTGAAGTAACTTTAATGATGTCAAATCCTCAGACTTTCATCCCTTTTCATCTAAAGCCCATCATCAGATCACAATTTCAATTCCTCCAATACTTTTGTTTCGTGCTAATTAGCATGCTAACATGCTAAATATGGTGAACCTGGGAAACAGTGTCATTGTCTGCAGGTCAGACTTGTCACTTGATGTATCACCTCAGTAAACATCGTTGTAGGAGCCAGGTGTGGCCTGTGTCATTTTCGTATGCCCTTTTTTGTCACCTCCGGTACACTTCCGGTGATTGAGTCACGTGGTGCTGGGAATAGTCACAATGGGGGTTCATCAGCTGTCAGAATTAGACTAGGGAAAGGATTGGAAGGAGAGGGGGTGAGAGAGGGAGTCTTATTTTTTGTTGACCGCTATTTCACGCTATTTCATGTTATTTTTACACGTTTATTCACATTAATACTGACAAATTATTGAGTTATGATTGTATGCCATCTAGAATCAACGTTTATTTGTTTCCCACAAATAAACACTCGAAACTCATCCACTGGATTCCGGAAGTCATTTACGTTACAGCCAGCGCGTCCGCAAGTTTAAATCTCCTCTACTTAGCCTCTCGGTGACTAAAGGAAAATTGCCGATAGTCATCTACAATCGTCCATCTCTAGTCTGACTTCTCGTTTCACACGGGGAACGAACAGCGGCCTCCTGGATGAAAGATCAGTTTTTTTCCCCAATCTTTATACTTCCTGGTTTCATGGTTCAGTGGATTTCAAACAAATTGATTTCTTGGGATAGCTACACATTACAGCGCATTCATTTTCATAGATATAGCGGTGAATGATGTTTTGTAGCCGGTATCGTCATACTTCACTCATTTATTTTGGGATGCATTGATAGTTGTTTCATGAAAAAGAAATTAATAAAGCTCCCCTATGTGTTGTTTTGAAATTGCATCTTCTGCAACGGTTGTTATATTAACAGAAAATATTTTTTTCTTTGCTCTCCGCAAAATAAAAGTGTTGTAAAATCCAAGCAATCCATTCCTTGTGGGTCTTGTCATTAAATCAGACGCTGATTCTACGATTCGAGAGTTAAACCGGACCCACCTCAAACCTCGACACAACAGTCTCAACGTGACGCAACGTGAGTCCAGAGGACAGATTCTCTTTTTTAATACCCCCCCCCCCCCCCCCCCCTCCCTCTTCCCTCCCAACAAACCAAAATAGCTCCAACAGACGCACAATGTAGGAATGTTATTCACCCCTGCTAGACCTTTCAGGACCTTTCAAAACAAAGCGTGGGTCAGCAGTAATTGTGCCCGGTGCCCAGCAGCACCCAGTGGTTCCCGTTTACACCTCTGCCAACGCCATCCTCCAAACTGCTCCCACGGATTCTTGTAACTCCACCTGGGATCTGTGTCCAAGGAGACGGGGCGTTTGTTTTATTTCATCCAAAGAGAGGAGGTTTTTCTTTTCCAGTTTTGGAAGATCAGTCTGTCTTCTCTGCAGGATTGTTAAGGTGATGATGATGATGATGATGATGATGATGTTATGTGAGTGATGTTTTCAGAGTGGTTTGTGGCCTTCGGCAGGAGCTGGGGTTTTTAACTGACGTTTTGAAGCTTCGTGTTCGGCAATTTCGCACTCGCCATCTTGGATTATGTCCGTCGCCATCTTGGCTTTTTTGCAACTGATGAACAGGAAGTGACCATATTTGGTTTGAGGAGGTATGATGTCGAGACACCGTATAGGGCTCTGGTAGCAGCAGCGACCTGTCAATCACAAGGAAGCCGATGCTTCATGTGTTAAAGCTGCATTCTCTCTAGTGTCCACCAGGAGGCGACTCCTCTGGTTGTACAGAGTCTATGAGAAAATGACTCTACTTCTCTCTTGATTTATTACCTCAGTAAACATTGTAAACATGAGTTTATGGTCTCAATCTCTCGTTTCAAGTCTTCTTCAATACAGCATGATGTTCATTTAGTACATTATGGTCCATTTAGAGTCACACAGACCATAAAGCAGGGGATGCTTTAGGGCGGGGCTTCACGGTGATTGACAGGTCTCTAGCACTGTGTTCCAGTCTCAGAGTTGTTTGCGTTTTTGTTAGTTTTTGTCTTACAACTTTAACTCTTTCACAGTGTGTTTTCAGTTGATGAAAGTTAACTGCAGCATTTTGGTCGCCTAAAAAACGTCTTATTCAGTGTTTCGGTGCTTAGCTCCGCCCTCTCGTGTCACTGGTTGCAAAAAAACAAGATCTCGATGGGCAAAATGTTGAACTTGAGGCTACAGAACTGTAGTCCACAAACTAATGGGTGACATCACGGTGACTACTTCCACTTCCTATATACAGTCCCAAAATCTTGGAGTAACATGCTAGACTTTCAAAATAAGAGCCCAAGAAAGAGTGTTGTTTCTCTCTGCTCTTGTCTAGCGTAAGTTGTCTGAACACATTTCCTGTTCTTATTCTGCTGCAGACAACGTGAGAGTGGTTGCATTTGTGTTTCTATCAGACCGAAGATGTCCTTAAAGCGCCGGCTGCTGTCCATGTTGTTGTGCTGTGTTTACTGCGTGGCTTCGCTCTTCTGCCTCCATCCGAACCGCAGCAACTGCTTCTCCAACGGAGCTCGGTGAGTAGAAGACCAGAGTTTTTGTGTTTTTATATGTAGATATTCATACATTACAAAAAACACACTGCAGCATGCATGTTCGTATGAATGTTCACCTTGGAGCCTTTCAGAGGGTTCTACCTAGAACCCAACATAAAGGGTTGTACCTAGAACAAAGTTCCACCCAGAATCCTTTTATAGTTTACTGGGTCTATCCAGAACCTTAACACCTACTAGTGGTGCTAACAAGAACCCACCCAGGGGGTTCTATCAAGAACATATTTGTATTTCAAGGGTTTTCTCTAGAAGTCACCCAGGGGGTTCCACCCGAAACCCCTTTAATATTCCAAGGGTTTCTTCTAGAACCCAACCAGGCAGTTATACCGAGAACCATTTTATAGTTCAAGAGTTTCCTCTAGAACACTTTGTAGGCATTCTCTTTTAACACCCGTGTTTTTTAACAATCCTTGAAGAACTCTTTCTTCTAAAAAAAAGTCCTTTGGAAGACAATTGTTCTTAATGGAACCTTTCATCTCACAAAGGGTTTTTCAAGGGTTCTTTGTAGGTCTAAGGGTTCCATTAAGAACCCTCTATCATCCAAAGAACCCTTGAAAAAACGTTTATTCAAAAAGGAGTTCTCCAGAAGTCAAGGGTCCTGGGTAGAACCTCAGCCCTTCAGGAAGAACCCATCTTACTTCTAAGCACATATATGTCTGGGGCTTTTATTGTGAAAGGTAAGAACCAAAGGAGTGAATCTGAATCTTGCGCTGCCTTTGTCAAGGTTGAAAGGAGTAATAACGTTTGCCATCTTGGTTTCGGACTACGAAGCCTCCATGTTGTCCGTTCCTCACAACGTGATTGGTTGATGCCTTTATTAGCAGTGCAAAAGCTCAGAAACTGTGACCTCACGCCTCTGTTCATTTCTCACTCTTCTTCTTAATTTCCATCAGGAATCTATCGTCGGTCTTCCAGCAGCTTTACCAGCGTGTCATCCGAATGCTGCGCACCACTCTCTAAAAAAACCTGGTACCTGTCCACGGCCGCTGTGGCTGTTGCCAGGCATGCCCTCCGGTAGTGCATCGGCGGTTCGGAGAGAAGAAGAAGAAGAAGAAGAAGAAGAAGAAGAAGAAGAAACAGAGGAAGAGGAAGTGGAAGTGGTCCCACTCCACTCTTGGACTTTGAAGTTCCCACCAACTCTTCTGCAATGGGCTCCGGCTACTGACTATATTTCAGATTCGGAAGCAAAAGACTGTCTGAACATTTTTTTTACTGACGTAGATTAACAATGTGTGTATCTGCCGTGTGAGGTGAAGATTTTGAGGGTTTGCTGAATGAAGGTTAAAAACAGTCAAATCAGTGTAAACAGGTTAAAAAGATAAAGATAGAAGCTAAAGTATAAAAGTGAACCAACACATCAGCTGGAGATCCAGACAGAAGACAATGAAACTAAGAAACAACTATGTTCCTCTTCATTCACTGTTACCATCATTAAGACACATTCAGTATACCTTCAATAGCTAGCGTAGCATAGAAGCGCTAACTCTAGTTAACAATGTGCTAACGTACTCTGCTAACGTTAGCTCCACTGGTTTTTAATTTAGAAACGTGACGTTCTAGAAATGTTTGTCTCCTTCCAGCCTCTCCGGGTAGCGAGTGTCACTATTACACGTTTAACATGAGGAACCCCACTAAACCAGCCTGAACATGAAGAACATCTGGAACCACTGATGAGAGTCTATGGAGCAGAGACCGATAGTTGTGGGACCCTGGTCAGAGTTCGACGAAGCTACGCTATGATTGGCCAGTCTTTGTTAGAGGGGGCGGTCCAAAGAGGGCCAGTGTCGAATTTGGCGCCATCTAGCGGCGAGGTTGCAGATTGCAACCGACTGAAACTTCTCCTGTGTGCCAAGCGTGTAGGAGAACTACGACGGCCTGACGCGAAAACGCACACACACTGTCCCAATAAGAGTTACTTACTGTTGGTTTTAGTTTTATTTATGCATTTTATTTTATATCTCAGAGGTTTGTGCTTCGACGCTCATGTGGTGCTCATGGCAATGAAAAAGGTTTCTATTGTAGAAAATACGGTCAATTTTTTGCCATTTCAACAAAACAACGGCAGAAGTTTTGTTTTGCTGAGGACAGTCTCACTATCCGTTTATTCATTGGTGTCAGAAAAAGATGGGTGTTGCAAGAAAAAGTTTTGGTTGTAAAAACAACAAGGTGTTCTTAGTTGAGAGATGAATTAACTTTGGGCTGTATGACCGTTGTCTATTGAGGTGACATAATTGATGACTTTATGGCTTATTTCTCATCCTAAACAGTATTTAAGGACAGCAGGTGTGTCCGGATAATATTATTGTTTTTTAAAGAATATAAACAGATCAACTCCGATATTCACATAAAAAAATCAACAATACATTTCTTTAAAAAGCCTTTGTGTCTTATTATCGTTTAACAACATAATTACACTAATACACGAATAGATAATAAATACATATTTTAGTACAAAATAACTATTTACTGTATGTTGTGCGCCTACTCTCTTACATTTAAATGGGGTGGACAAAATATTGAAAACACCTGAGTATGATGCAATACTGAATTTTATTTTGTATTATTATTATTATTCATTGTATTTTATTTTCCATATTATATAATTCTATTTCATCCTATATTACAATGTGTGTTTGATTTTGCATCTTATATTTCATTCTATGGCATTCTGTGTCTAATTTTCATTCTCGGTCTATTTTCCTTTATTGTAAATAAAAAATTATAATTAAATAATAAATATATAATAATGAAAAATAATAAAGTTTAATATTATTATCATTTTTATTATTATAATTCAACAAAGTCGCAAACTAAGGAGTGAAAGAACGTGATGGGAGAAAGAACTGATCAAGAGGAGTTAACTAACGTTACCTCCAGCAGATGGCGGTAATGAGTGTGTGTGTGTGTGTGTGCTGCCGTTAAACCTCAAAGAGAAGAAGAAAAAAAAGACGAAGAAGAAGCTCATTTTAGGTTTATTTAACATTAGCTACAATGAGAAGCTAACTTTCTTGTACTTTATTCAAATAAGGCTGTGTGTTAAATCATGGAAAACCAACTCAAATAGCAGTTTAACGGATTTTATCGACTCAACAGGTACGTGACAATTACTAGTCGCTAACTGGTGAGCCCGCTAATAAGCTCGCTAGTAATTTCCAACAAGTGTTAGCTGACTTATGCTAGCTTAGCAATGAGCCAACCGTTAACTGTTAAAATAACGGTCATTTCTAATAAATAAATAAAAAACGCGATTTTAAGCTTTTAAAATTCTTACATCACAGCTAAAATAATTAATTGTATATATCATCTCTTTTAAAATCATGACAAAACGTTAACGATAGTAAATAACTTAATTTAATTCTCGTGACTCTGTTGCTGTCATTCGCAGAACGCCTCTTGCCCGGTGCATCAGCCAATCAAATCGCTTAGGATCTTGATTGACTCAACTCGCAGCCAATAGCGACCCCCGGCTACAAATATGACGGCTCCCTCGCTCGCGCTCTCTTTCCCCGGCGCATCAGCCAATCAACTCGCTTAGAATCTTGATTGACTGAACTGGCAGCCAATAGCGACGCCCCGGCTACAAATATGACGGCTCCCTCGCTCTCTCTCTCTTTCCGGCGCAGTTCACTGGGGGATGCTGATGCTGAGGAGCTTCGCATTGATCTGTAGCATCACCAGAAACCGTGTTTATCGCCATGTTGTATTGTCTGAGGCTGCACCACTGGGTTGACTTATGCCTGCTGTTGTTTCTAGTAGCGGGTCTGCAGCAGGTGGAAGCAGCAGCAGCCGGCACTGCGGAGATGATTGACCTCAACTGGAAGCCGTTCATCTACGGAGGGATGGCCTCGATTGTCGCAGAATTCGGTGAGCTACGTGATGCACCACCACCACACACAGACATCCCAATGAATCATGGATATTTATGGTGTTTGCTGTACTTCCATTGCAGCAAATAGTCTTTGTTTTTGCAGACACGTCGCCAGACATGCATAAATAAATAAATACATATCAAAGCTCTTTGGTGCACATTGTGTGCGTTGTCTTGTCCCGTAACTGCAGGTGTACACGATTTACCAAGTTAGAAATCTGGTCAGTGTGTTGGTTCCACACTGTTTACTTACTTTATAGTGTAATTTAAATGGCACGGTAATTGAAATGGCAGTTAGTACCCACCAGATTAGATAGATGGAAAGATTGATATATACATAAATATATAAATTTGACATGGACCCTACAAAGCTAGACCCGTCAACACGGCAAACTAAAGACATTAAAGAGTACAGAAAAATAGAAAACAGATGATACTAATGTAAACATACACACCCTGAGGCGTCACTCAGTTGTTAACTTAACGTGAGCTCCGTGATTTAGTAGATATATTAACCATTTCCCAAGTTTGTTTTTGCTAATTAAGGAAATTACCCAAACAATTTTAGTTCTACTGGTTATTTTTTTGTATGTATTCATGGTGCTTTTCATTTAATGGTGTTACACAAAAACAAAGCGGTTCCTGAATAGTCTACTTAGCCGTATCAATTTGATATTTCATCAATATTTGATGCAAAATATCTTCCGTACAGAATCATGATCAACTGCAGCATTGCTATGAATCCACTACATTGATTGTGATCGTTCTTATTCTTATATTTTGAATCCTCAGGGACCTTTCCCATTGACCTGACAAAGACTCGCTTACAGGTCCAGGGTCAGTCCCAGTACATGGAGGTGCGCTACAGAGGCATGTTCCACGCCCTCTTCAAGATCGGCAAGGAGGAGGGCATCCGAGCGCTCTACTCTGGGTATGGAAGACGTTTCTTTAGGGTCTGTATGAAGTCAGATACACTCTTTAGCTTCTGTTGGACCGCAGGAACCTTCACCATGGAGGGACCGCAGGAACCTTCACCATGGAGGGACCGCAGGAACCTTCACCATGGAGGGACCGCAGGAACCAGCGTTCTGGGGACATTTTACCCTCAATGTGAGGGGAAGTTCAAGAACTTTCAGGGTGGGGTCTGCTTCATCTCGTGTACCTCTTCATTCATAAAACAGGGGAGTACTCTAGTATGGATTTAGGAGGAGAGAGCATTTATTTTAGTTTGACAACATTAAAAGTGAAGTCAGGTTCTGCTGTCGGCTTCCTTTTTAAAAGAGACAGACTGCAGCGGTTCTGTGGATGAGAGAAAAACAAGAAATAAAATCCAATCATGAGATCCTGGAAGATTCACTCTCGTACGAGTTTAAGATGAGAGAATCCTCTATTCGTCCCACAGCCGGGACATTTACAGGATCACAGCAGCAAAGTGGACAAAAGAACAAGAGACATCAGTAGACAACAACACAAGAAAATAAATAATCAAACAGTAAAGGTATAATAAGTATGTAAAACAAGAAGCTCAAAATACAACATTGTTGCACATATGAGGTAGTATGAAGTGTTTGTATTGCACATATGTACATTGATATTGCACATGAAGGAGTAAAGTGTTGGTGGTTCAGTCTTTCTTCTTCTATCTACAAGCTCGTGATGTGATAACAGATACAAACTCGCACACGGTGCTCCGTGTGGACGGAAACAGCTTGTGCAGTAACAAGCTTTGCACACAGAGCTGTTGCACTTTGTGGGTGTTTTAAAACTGTGACGTCGCTGAATCCAACTTCAGACCTGAAAGAAGCAGCTCACAGGAACAGGAACTGTATTCCAGCTTCTCTCTGACTTTCAAAGCAGCGGCTGTGTTCAGAGTCATCTCTGCCTTTGAGTGATCTTTACCCTCATTGAGACTGAAATGTTGTTGATGTGAACACAGTTAGGTGTTCAGTTTCCCTCCGGGGTTCAAGTTAATGAACATTCTTTCTCCTCTCAGGATTTCTCCGGCTCTGTTGAGACAAGCTTCTTACGGGACGATCAAGATCGGAACCTACAACTCTCTGAAGAGGCTGTTTGTGACTCATCCAGAAGGTGAGCGTTGGTCTGCCTCTGACATCCCGTCTTCTACCTCTCTGTTAACCTCTTCTTTTATATCTGTCATCCTAATGCTCTAACTACAGCCTGAACACAGAGGAGACATTCACAGAAAGCGTTTTTGATTATAAGAAACTTGTCTGTCGCTCAGCAGCAACCAAACGATGAACTGCAGGAGGTGGTTTGAATAGCGAGCAGCGCCGTATATATACACTATGTAAAAATAATCAGGGTTCCATCCGTCCTTAAAAAACCTGGAAAACACTTCACCGGTCATTTTCATTTCCCACTCGAGTCAACGCAACCTCCGTTATCGTTAGCTGTTAGCTTCGTGCTATTTGGTGATGAACTTGAATAGATCCAGTAGTTTGAAGGAGATGTTTTCACATGAATATAAAATAGATTTTAGAGATGAATTATGAGCTGTTTAACTTCCTAACACGAGCTGGGGATGATGGTGGTGGTGGTGGGGGGGATGGTGGTGGTGGTGGTGGTGATGGTGGTGGGGGGGATGGTGGGGATGATGGTGGTGGGGATGGTGGTGGTGGGATGATGGTGGTGTCGCTCAACAGATTTCACATCCACCAAACCAGCCTGTGTTGACCCGTCTGGAAGCAGACTGAGTGTGTTAATCCACCGGCACTGATGTGAAAGCTAAATATGAGACAAAGAGTCTCCAGGAAGGAAGGAAGGGAGGGAGGGAGGGAGGGGGAGAGGGGGAGTCAGGCAGCTCTAAGTGCTCCTGACATCGATCTCATGTGGAGAACTCAAGGATATATATTTGATTTAAATGGAAATACACAAAACTTCCATCGTTCAAGACACAAAGAGACTAAAATACATAAACACAAGGCTCATAACTGGTATGATTAAACAATTGTCATTTAGTGTTTGTCTTTCTTTAAATAGAGATGTAATATAATGTATATGTTGTTATAAATGATGCGATTATATTATACTAAACCTTACTGTATTAAACCCATACTGTTGTGTTTTATACGAGTGTATTTGATGCTCTACTCCATCCTTTAGTTATGATGTATTAGTACCTTTCACCTCATACTGAAGGTCTGGTAATGATCATAATTTATCATATTGTACTATATCATGTTGAGATATTACTACTCTATATAATACCATTTAGTCTTTCCAACCACAAAGTCTTATACTTCAACGGTTTTATGATGAAATTAGACTTTATTGACGTGCAAATTTATCTTTTTTATTTTTCAATTCAAATGAGATTAAAAAAGACAAAAGAAAACTTGTCTTGCCAAACACAATCTTTCCAAAATTCACAATCTCTCCGCTGTCACAAGGACAGATACAGGAGAACATTCCTGCCCTCTGCCATATCACTGTATAATAAATCACCTCTGGCCAAGTCACACACAAGACTGTAACACTGATGCACTGTTGTTGCTGCTGTTGGTGATCTTGTGCACTACTGTGTTTATTTTTATTTTTTATTTTTCCTACTTAGTTAACTTAATACAATTCTATTCAGTGTATATACTGTGCATTTTTATTACTTTGTTTTCTTAAATTGAATATGGTCCTGCTCTGTTATTTTATTATATTATATATAGTGGGCATTTTCCATACCCAATATTTTATTTTATTGTGTAACCCTGTTTGCTGCTGCCACAGACAAATTTCCCCTTGGGGATGAATAAAGTACTTTTCTATTCTATTCTATTCTAAAAATAAAGTCCCATGATGCTTCACTTTGTCGTTGGGTTTTCAAAACAAGACATTTAAAGGCACAACACAATGATTAGTCCACCAAACGACAGATGAATGGATTAACATGGTGACTTTCAGCTCTAAATTAGAGCCGTTGGTTGCAGCTCATTACCATATTAGTGATTTAATTAGGCACCATGTGACCGTGTGCTAGTGGCTGTGCAGGTAAATCATGCACATGTCCTTGTAGTTTACAGCATAAAGGTGCCAAAGACAATAAGTCAGGAGTTTATCAGAGATTTAGGGTCTCTGGATGTTTGTGAGCTTCTGTTACCTCTCCTTCTGCTTCCTTTGATTTGTCATTTCCCTTTGACTGGTTTCTTCTTTATTCCCTCCCTCTCCTTGTCCTCCCTCTCCTTGTCCCCTCTCTCCTCGTCCCCTCTCTCCTCGTCCCCTCTCTCCTCGTCCCCTCTCTCCTCGTCCCCTCTCTCCTCGTCCTCTCTCTCCTCGTCCTCTCTTTCCTCGTCCTCTCGTTCCTCGTCCTCTGTCTCCTCTCTCCTCGTCCTCTCTTTCCTCGTCCTCTCTCTCCTCTTTCCTCGTCCCCTCTTTCCTCGTCCCCTCTTTCCTAGTCCTCTCTCTCCTCGTCCTCTCTTTCCTCGTCCTCTCTCTCCTCTTTCCTCGTCCTCTCTCTCCTCTCTCGTCCTCTCTTTCCTCGTCCTCTCTTTCCTCGTCCTCTCTCTCGTCCTCTCTTTCCTCGTCCCCTCCTCTCTCCTCGTCCTCTCTCTCTCCTCTTTCCTCGTCCTCTCGCTCCTCTCTCGTCCTCTCTTTCCTCGTCCTCTCTCTCCTCCCCTCTTTCCTCGTCCTCTCTTTCCTCGTCCTCTCTCTCCTCCCCTCTTTCCTCGTCCTCTCTTTCCTCGTCCTCTCTCTCCTCGTCCTCTCTTTCCTCGTCCTATCTTTCCTCGTCCTCTCTCTTTCCTCGTCCTCTCTCTTTCCTCGTCCTCTCTCTTTCCTCGTCCTCTCTCTTTCCTCGTCCCCTCCTCTCTCCTCGTCCTCTCTTTCCTCGTCCTCTCTCCTCGTCCTCTCTCTCCTCGTCCTCTCTCTCCTCGTCCTCTCTCTCCTCGTCCTCTCTTTCCTCGTCCTCTCTTTCCTCGTCCTCTCTTTCCTCGTCCTCTCTTTCCTCGTCCCCTCTTTCCTCGTCCTCTCTTTCCTCGTCCTCTCTCTCCTCGTCCTCTCTTTCCTCCTCCCCTCTTTCCTCGTCCTCTCTTTCCTCGTCCTCTCTCTCCTCCTCCCCTCTTTCCTCGTCCTCTCTTTCCTCGTCCTCTCTCTCCTCGTCCTCCTCGTCCTCTCTTTCCTCGTCCTCTCTCTCCTCGTCCTCTCTCCTCGTCCTCTCTCCTCGTCCTCTCTTTCCTCGTCCTCCTCGTCCTCTCTCGCCTCGTCCTCTCTCTCCTCGTCCCCTCTCTCCTCGTCCTCCTCGTCCTCTCTTTCCTCATCCCCTCTCTCCTCGTCCTCTCTTTCCTCGTCCCCTCTCTCCTCGTCCCCTCTTTCCTCGTCCTCTCTCTCCTCGTCCTCTTTCCTCGTCCCCTCTTTCCTCGTCCTCTTTCCTCGTCCTCTCTCTCCTCGTCCTCTCTTTCCTCGTCCTCTCTCTCCTCGTCCTCTCTCTCCTCGTCCTCTCTTTCCTCGTCCTCTCTTTCCTCGTCCTCTCTCTCCTCGTCCTCTCTTTCCTCGTCCTCTCTCTCCTCGTCCTCTCTTTCCTCGTCCTCTCTCTCCTCGTCCTCTCTCTCCTCGTCCTCTCTCTCCTCGTCCTCTCTCTCCTCGTCCTCCTCGTCCTCTCTTTCCTCGTCCTCTCTCTCCTCGTCCTCTCTTTCCTCGTCCTCCTCGTCCTCTCTTTCCTCGTCCTCTCTCGCCTCGTCCTCTCTTTCCTCATCCCCTCTCTCCTCGTCCTCTTTCCTCGTCCCCTCTTTCCTCGTCCTCCTCGTCCTCTCTTTCCTCGTCCTCTCTCGCCTCGTCCTCTCTCTCCTCGTCCCCTCTCTCCTCGTCCTCCTCGTCCTCTCTTTCCTCATCCCCTCTCTCCTCGTCCTCTCTTTCCTCGTCCCCTCTCTCCTCGTCCCCTCTTTCCTCGTCCTCTCTCTCCTCGTCCTCTCTTTCCTCGTCCTCTCTTTCCTCGTCCTCTCTCCTCGTCCTCTCTCTCCTCGTCCTCTCTTTCCTCGTCCTCTCTTTCCTCGTCCTCTCTCTCCTCGTCCTCTCTCTCCTTGTCCTCTCTCTCCTCGTCCTCTCTTTCCTCGTCCTCTCTCTCCTCCTCCCCTCTCTCCTCGTCCTCTCTTTCCTCGTCCCCTCTTTCCTCGTCCTCTCTCTCCTCGTCCTCTCTTTCCTCGTCCTCTTTCCTCGTCCTCTCTCTCCTCGTCCTCTCTTTCCTCGTCCTCTCTTTCCTCGTCCTCTCTCCTCGTCCTCTTTCCTCGTCCTCTCTCTCCTTGTCCTCTCTCTCCTCGTCCTCTCTTTCCTCGTCCTCTTTCCTCGTCCTCTCTTTCCTCGTCCTCTCTCTCCTTGTCCTCTCTTTCCTCGTCCTCTTTCCTCGTCCCCTCTCTCCTCGTCCTCTCTTTCCTCGTCCTCTCTCTCCTTGTCCTCTCTCTCCTCGTCCTCTCTTTCCTCGTCCTCTCTCTCCTCGTCCTCTCTCCTTGTCCTCTCTCTCCTTGTCCTCTCTGTCCTCGTCCTCCTCTCAATATTTTATGGCCCATCAGTGAACATAAGATGAATCATTTAAATAACGGAGCAGATGGAGTAAAGCTAGTATTGAATTAATGTGCATGAAGTGTGAGTCTGAGTCCAGATGTGTTTCGCCTCATAAGAGGTCTCTCTGTCCAACAACGGTAACAAAATCACCAGCGTACACTTCACATCTTCTGTGATTTAAAAAACAAACCATTTTACATTTCATGGGGGATTAAATGCTGGAATAGACATGATGTACATAATCCTCTTTTAGCGCTAAAAGTCTTAATCTGTGTTTAAAGTTTGTATTGAACTTGTTTTGTATTATTCAGGACGTGACATAAACCCATACTTAAGACAACATTACGTTCAACACCACTTAGTAAGGTTTTAAAAAACATCACGGTTGGTCTTAACATTTTAGTTCAGGCTACAAAACCTAGCATTTAGGTTTTAGGAAACAAAAGCCACAACGTGGAGTCGCGCTCCGGTCTCCTGGGTTAAAGTCCTGTTTGTTGGCGCCGTCGATCACCCGTAGTCGTCTTTTTGGAGATTATAAACTTCTACTTGCTCTGACTGTAGTTTAGTCGCGTGGATGATTTTAATTTGTTTCCAGCATGAATTCTGTGCTTTGTGTTCACGTTATCTTGTAAAATGGAGTTTTTGGGATGAAACTTGAGGTGGCTAATCAGGGATTAATTAGGAATTAGCAAAAACCTGAAATGCTATGTAAGAGTGTGTGTTGAAGTGCATTGTTTTGTTTTGTTTCTGAATATCTGTCCCTGTGACTTCCCGACTGATTCAATTGGCCGTAAACCTGCAGTGACTCGGCTCTTTTCTAGTGAGTCAGCGCCGATGAATCGGAGCAGATGTCTTCGTGCGTTCGGTGAATTTATCGAGAAGTATTGATTCTGAATCTCATGTGAGAAAGTAGATCAGAGTGGAAGGAAAGGAAGCGAGGAGGGAGGAAGGCTCAACTTCACCTAAATACAAAACGCTCTTTCTTCATTTAATGTAATGTTTATTTAATGAACGATAATCACCGAAATAATTGTTTAACTGTGAATGTATTTTGGAACTTCCTGTGTTGCTGCTCAAGAAAGACTATTTGTTTACATACAAGAACAATAAAGAAATGTGTATTCTTTCCTTTATTATTTATTTATTTAGCATATAATCTAATAGAACCAATAAGAGTATTGATAAGAGTACTAGTATTTATAAAATACTAACGATACCTAGAGGGATTTAAACTACTTTATTATGTGGAGAAATAATTTTACTAAAAGCATCTGATCTGACTTTGATTCACTTTATGAAACGTTTTTTTCACCTTCGAATCTTAATATTTAGAATAAAACGACGCTATTAAGAACTCGTGTGTGTGTGTTAATCAGTATTAATTCATATTTCTCTTTGATGCCAGATGAGACGATAGTGATCAACGTGTTCTGCGGCGTCGTGTCGGGAGTTCTTTCCTCTTCTCTGGCAAACCCCACAGACGTCCTCAAGGTGATCCTCGCTGCTCAGACTATTTCTACTTCTTTTCCGTTATACTTTTGCTACTTTAAACACAAAATATTAACGGGCTTTAAATTTCATTCTGTGGTCTTAAAAGGTAAAAGATGTTTAAACCTGCAGAAACCCTGAAATGAATCAATAATTATCACGTTCATCAGTTCATTGTTTTAAGTTATTGATCAAGAACATGTGCCCGTTAGGTTTAAGAACTCATTTTAAAATCGAACAACACATAAACCTAAGTTCACATGCTCGGTTGTATTAATAGGGCTAACAATGCTTGTTGTTGTTGTTCCAGATCAGAATGCAGGCTCAGGGCAGTTTGCTCCAAGGCAGCATGATGTCCAACTTCATGAACATCTACCAGACTGAGGGAACCAGAGGGCTGTGGAGGGTGAGGGCTGGTTTACTAAGTGCATTATGTGTGTATTGTGTTATATACAGTATATATGTATATATATGTATTATGTATGTATGTATGTGAGTGGTGTTAATAAACAGAGTGACGTAGAGACCTGTCAATCACTGGAAAATAACACCTTTCAACAGCTCAAGTGTTCTTGTTCACATCTTGTTATCTGGTCGTATGAGCTTTTTGTTTGTCCAGTCAGACTTATTTTCTTCCTCCTCCTCTTCCTCAGGGTGTCATCCCCACAGCACAGAGAGCAGCCATTGTTGTCGGGGTGGAGCTTCCTGTCTATGACATCACAAAGAAGCACCTCCTTCACTCAGGCCAAATGGGAGACACTATTTTGACACATTTTATGTAAGTTTAAACTCTTTTCTTTAGATGATCTCAGCTTTTGGGCCGATCCGTTCCCCTTTGTTCACTGTCTAGTTGTTTCGTACAGTTCTAGTTTCACGTGTGGTTTGGCCGGAGCGCTGGCTTCCAACCCCGTGGACGTGGTCCGGACCCGCATGATGAACCAGCGGGTTCTGTCGGGAGCCCCCATGTACAAGGGAACGCTGGATGGACTGACTCAGACGTGGAAGAACGAGGGCTTCTTCGCCCTCTACAAGGGATTCTGGCCCAACTGGCTGCGGCTGGGACCGTGGAACATCATCGTATCCTTTAGAACCGAAAAGAGTTCCTTCTGATCGCTTCTGGTTCTTTGAGTCATTAACATTTAAAACTAAAATGGAAATATTTCTATCCGCGTCTACAAAGACTGAATAGTTTTAAAAGTGTTTAAACTGCAACAGGACTCTAGAACCAGCCCGACTCTAGAACCATCCCGACTCTAGCACCAGTCCGACTCTAGAACCAGCCCGACTCTAGCACCATCCCGACTCTAGAACCAGCCCGACTCTAGAACCAGCCCGACTCTAGAACCATCCCGACTCTAGAACCATCCCGACTCTAGAACCATCCCGACTCTAGAACCATCCCGACTCTAGCACCAGCCCGACTCTAGAACCATCCCGACTCTAGAACCAGCCCGACGCTAGCACCATCCCGACTCTAGCACCATCCCGACTCTAGAACCATCCCGACTCTAGCACCATCCCGACTCTAGAACCAGCCCGACTCTAGAACCAGCCCGACTCTAGCACCATCCCGACTCTAGCACCATCCCGACTCTAGCACCATCCCGACTCTAGCACCATCCCGACTCTAGAACCAGCCCGACTCTAGAACCAGCCCGACTCTAGCACCATCCCGACTCTAGCACCATCCCGACTCTAGCACCATCCCGACTCTAGAACCATCCCGACTCTAGCACCATCCCGACTCTAGCACCATCCCGACTCTAGCACCATCCCGACTCTAGCACCATCCCGACTCTAGCACCATCCCGACTCTAGCACCATCCCGACTCTAGCACCATCCCGACTCTAGCACCAGCCCGACTCTAGAACCAGCCCGACGCTAGCACCATCCCGACTCTAGCACCAGCCCGACTCTAGCACCAGCCCGACTCTAGCACCATCCCGACTCTAGCACCATCCCGACTCTAGCACCAGCCCGACTCTATCACCATCCCGACTCTAGCACCATCCCGACTCTAGCACCATCCCGACTCTAGCACCATCCCGACTCTAGCACCATCCCGACTCTAGCACCAGCCCGACTCTAGCACCATCCCGACTCTAGCACCATCCCGACTCTAGCACCATCCCGACTCTAGAACCATCCCGACTCTATCACCATCCCGACTCTAGCACCATCCCGACTCTAGAACCATCCCGACTCTAGCACCATCCCGACTCTAGAACCATCCCGACTCTAGAACCATCCCGACTCTAGCACCAGGCCCGACTCTAGCACCAGGCCCGACTCTAGCACCAGGCCCGACTCTAGCACCAGGCCCGACTCTAGCACCATCCCGACTCTAGCACCATCCCGACTCTAGCACCATCCCGACTCTAGCACCATCCCGACTCTAGCACCATCCCGACTCTAGCACCATCCCGACTCTAGCACCATCCCGACTCTAAAACCAGCCCGACTCTAGAACCAGCCCGACTGCACAGTGTCAAACATATATGATTATGTGTTATATGTTTCAATGTAACTCCCCCTTATGTTTATAGAGCCTTTACTTTGTAATTAAAATATTCATATTATTGCTGAACAAACATGTGAAAATTCACTTGCAGTGTTGTTTTGGTTGCAGTAAAGCCTTCGCCTGTTAGAAACCTTCAAAGAAACTAAAGACCACCATAAAGGTACCGTTCTGCTGGACCCGGTCCACAGAGAGAGTTCAGCACCACGGACAGCGCCGGTGTCTTCAACCATTCATCCAAACTAAGTCCACCATACACGTCAAAATGAACTACAAAACCACAGGTGTTGTATTGTAGGTGATTATTTTAGTGATGAGCAGACCAAGGAGAGAGGGAGGGAGGGAAAGAGGGAGAGACAGATGAAGAGAGAGAGAGGTAGGGGTCTGGTTTTCCTGTTTTCCTTCACCACCTGTTCCAGTTCTTCATCACATTCGAGCAGCTGAAGAAGTTCACGCTCTAAGCGGAGCAGGAAGTGACCTCACTGGACTGAACGGAGCAGGAAGTGACCTCACTGGACTGTTGTTGGGTCAGAAGGTGTGAGCTCATTCAAACCAATGATGCAACACGATGTTTGGTCATCTCCCCCCCCCATGCTCATCCAAATCCTATGTTTCTCACTCTTTGTTTGTTTGTTTGTTTCTTCACGATGTGTTTTTATTCATTGTCACTTTGTTGTGTTTATTCGTACTGTTGCTATGGTGATCTCTGTCACCATCAGACACTCCACCCGGCAGCTCAACGTTACTGTAGCAGAGACTGAAGATGACAGACTTTTGGTGGATTTGGTGAACTTTTGCATTTATTATTATTATTATTATTTTAAACAGACACTTGTGATTGTTTCTTCTTCACAGATCTGGTAAAAAAACATTAGATTTCTGTAATAAGCGTCGCAGAATGTCTACGCCTAGTTTTAAAGACGTGGACGGCGTGTTGAGGAATAAAAAATAAATAAATGACGAAGCTGGAGGAGAAAAAAACTCAGATATGAAGTCACACATTTTTGAACTTCGTCGCTCCTAAAGTAGCTTTTTTATGCTGGTGTTCTTTCATCAACAGAAATAGATAAATATTAATTTGATAAATATTTTTTGTTTACCGGCAGCATCTGTGCTGTGAGGTTCAGCTAAAGTTCTGTTGTTCATTGACTAAATTAAAACGCATATCTCTGAGTTTATTTCTTGTAAATTCTGAGAAGATTAAAGTTTTTTCTCGTAGATTTTAATCTCAAGAGGATTCTGTAATTTATTTTATTTTTTATTTCCTATAATGGGTTCTAATGGGTTCTACACGTTCTTCTTTTGTACATCTAGGTGTAAAGAAAAGGTTCCTTCAAAATGCAGTTTTAATCTTGAGATGGGTCGAACACTTTGTGAGTTTTGTTCTATTTATGATTTCCTCTGAGAATAAATCTGAAGTCTGAACATCTGAAACGAGCAGGAATGTGAACCAAAGCCGTTTTAACGAGCCTCTTCTTCATCACACAACCAAAAGGTGTTCTTCCTCTTCTTCTGCAGTCCACACCAATCGCTCCTTTTACCTTTCTGTTGTTTCTATAGATGCGTTTCTTTTATTCTCCAGTCTGCAGCTTTGGGGGCTAGTCTCCCGTCGAGGTGGAAGTTATTTCTCCGTGTTCGTGCTGCTTTGAGGTGAATAGAAAGAATCAGCTGATGTGAACAGGGAAGTTCAAAAGAAGCCAAAAACGTGTTTCTACCGAGCTGCTGACGTCTTCAGGAGATTTAAATTCATAACACACAATAAGTTAAGTTTTACATGCTTTCTGTGAACGCGTATCCGAACACATGCTTCTTATGATTTGTGAATATTTATTTGTTTGACGTCGCTCTTCATCCACCAGCATCACCAAAACATTGTTATGCTTTATTTAAGTATTTCTGTTTGTTCTGGAATCTGAAGGTTTTTATTTTGTCGACCTTATTTTTTATAGTTTGTCTTCAGATAAAATTCCTAAAATCATCTTGTGACTGAGAAAAGTCTATATATATATATATATATATATATATATATATATATATATATATATACAGTATGTATGTATATATATATATATATATATACAGTATGTATGTATATATATATATATATATATATATATATATATACAGTATGTATGTATATATATATATATATATATATATATATATATATACAGTATGTATGTATATATATATATATATATATATATATATATATACAGTATGTATGTATATACAGTATGTATATATATACATATGTTTTCATTTATAGCTGCTGTTCAGTTGTGACTGAACCAGCTCAGCTTCATCTTTTGTCACGTTTCATATTTATTTACTTCCTAGTTTGTTAGTTTGTTTATTTTCATCATGAAGAGACTCTCGGCAAGTTTCGCCATTTAAAAAAAAACTCTGAGATCTCACAAACTGACTTTTCTTTGTTTTATTTAATTGTAAACGACAGCGGAGCGGGTAAAACGTGTGTTCTTTCGTCATCTTGACACCTCAGAACGTTTGAGCTGGTTGAGGCTGAAAAGCTATTTTAAAACAAACCTGTTACAGCTTTACGTTGTTTTGTTACATAATGTCGCTCCTCTGATGAAATGTTCACAAAAAAGGATTGCGCTGCTTTTTTACGGCCGCTGAACTCTAAATTAACCAATTTTAAGGACTTTAACTTTGATAAGAGATGTTTGTAAGAACAAGATTAGAAGGAGTCAGTGACGTATAATCAAGTGTCATCTGCATATATATAGTTTGTATGCGGTGAATAGAACGTTGTTTATCTACATTCACCTTTTCTTATAAAATGTTAATACGACATTTCAGACGCAGCCAAAAGACTCCCAACAGAAAAACAATTCTTTAGTTTTCACTCGAATATAAATCAACCAGTAGAGTAAATCTATTTCCTTCACTTATTCACCAGACAATCAAATCCCTTCACCATTATGTTATGTCCCCTGTGAACGTTTTGAGCTCTGATTTAAGCGTCTCAGACTGAGCACAGCGTCACTGATGGAGCGTTTGCTCAGTTGAAAGCTCCAGAAAGTGGCCCTTGAGTCACGATTATTGTTCGGAGAGCGTAATATAATAAACTGTTTGTGTGCCGCGTAATCAGGTTTTTAAATCTGTTGATGTTCTTCTGTTGTTTAACAGTAGCTGTAGTTTGAAACCTGTCTGACTTCTCTTTTCTGTGCCTGAATCAAGTTTGAAGTTTTTTAGTCTCACGTTGAACGAAACTGATCAATTCAACACGATATTTATTGACTTATTGATTTCGTATCGACGTCATTCCTCCAGACCTCACTCTGACAACTCTGCTACATTTAGTTTCATATTTTATAAATGGATCCTTCATTTGGTTTTTTAAGTTGTTCGTGTTTTGTCCCACTTCGATGAAGTTCTTTCTGATTTTAAAACGATATAATATGACGTACATTTTCTCTTGACTTCTTTTGCACTTTGGTGAGTCGCTGCTGTAGCCTTCATGCTTTATAGTTATATTCTATGGTGGGACTTCTTTCACTGTTTTTTAGTTCATTTTCTTTTGGTTTCGGCTTTCTATCGATTCAATGTTCAATCAAATAAAATATATGCTTTAAATGTTTCTGTGTCAACTTTGTGTCGTCTTTCTTTGTCTGTTTGAGCAACGATCAACTTCCTGGATTTTAACATTCAAAGATAACTTTGTGTCTTTAGAGGAAACGTATTAAATGATCCGACTGCGTCCGATGGTGTTTTTTCATTTAGCCGATGAGCTCACTATATAGTCCTCTACATCTAAACTCTGGATAGCGAGTCGAACGTTGTCAATGAGACGACCCAAGTTTCCAAGTCGTCCGTCCGTCCGTCTCGGATATCTCAGCACCTGGACTCCAGGAACCTTCAGTTTGGCGGTGAAAAGCTCAAGGATTCATACGCTAATTTTGAGAATCTCACATTTGTCTAAAAAGATGAAACGCATGTCGGACGCAAAGGTTGTGAATCGCAGAGTCCAAACATGTAACACAAACAGCACAGTTTCAAACGAAGAAACCCAAAGTGTCCAGCTGTGTTCCAGATGTTTCAAACGGTGTCGAGCTGATCGAGTCCACCGATTGGTTCTTGGTTTATAGTTTTATACTTTATTTCCGTTTATAGTCTGTCATCACTTTTATGTAATTTTTTGTTTTAAATTATTTAGCTGTTGTGTTCTTAAAGGCTGATTTCTCTTTTATTTGAATTTTCTTTAATTTTTCACTTGATTTTAACTTTTTACATGTTTTTTTAAGTCTGTTTTTCATATTTTGTTTTTCATGTGGAGAAACCTTTACGCGGAGACATTTGTCTAAATGTAAATTATATTATCCGAACACAAGGTGGAATTAAAAATTAATTAATCAAACATTTTTGTGAAACGAGCATCAAAACATGTTTGTAATTTGGGTGAACCGAGCCTTTAATGTTTACTCTAATCAATCACACACTCACTCACACACACACTACACTCACATACACACACACACACACCCGCTGCCATCAGGTGAACGAGCTGCAGGTGTGTGAGCTCGTCACACACCTGAACTGTGTTTCTATTAAAACCTCTTGAGAAGCTTCTGGATGAAGTGAATGTTTGTGTCTGATGTTTGTGAACGAGCTGCTGCTTCACAAACACACATTCAGACGTATGTAGAGAGAGAGAGAGAGCGAGACAAACACATATATATATATATATATATATATGTTTTATTTTTATCCGTCATTAGAAATCTAAAGCTGAGTTCTCTCTAGAGCTCCAGCAGCAAATATGTTTGCTTAAGTTGCTTCCAGTTCGTTTTATGTTTCTTCTCCACGTGTTTTATTCTGCGTAGAGTTTGTTTTTTAAAGTCCGGTTTAGTTAAGCTCGAGCTCAGAGAGCCATGAAGGAGGAGATCGCCGCCGCCGTGTTCTTCGTGGCTCGGCTGGTGAAGAGATACGGACGTCTGGACAACGACGGCCGGGAGCGCTTCGCCGCCTCGCTCACCTCGGTTCTGTTCGAGAGCTACAAGAACCACTGGCACCCGAACGCACCCTCCAAGGGTCAGGCCTACAGGTCAGATCATCATGCTTTACGGTCACAATGCTATGAATTGTGGGTAATTCCCTCAGGAGAAGTCTGCGGATTTATGAAAACTGGTTCATAAGTGCTCAAAGTCTGAGACACTCGAACACTCGGAGATTGGACCGTGAGAACTAAACCCTCTGTGTGTGTAGACCTTTTTGACTTTGAGACAAGAATTCTGACTCACTTCCTGGTTTTACGACTCATTTTGTAACAAAGAATGTAAATTTCCTTCAGCTTTATTTAAATACAGTTGAGGCAAAACATCTCGACCAGATATCTGGAAACCTGGTTCAAAGTAAAACCCTCTACTGGCGACCAAAGAGAAAACAAACGTATTAAATGAGCCGTTCAGCATAATATCCTCGTGTTTTTGAGGCACGGTTGTGTTTTGTGCGGTTCCAGGTGTCTCCGGGTGAACCGGGTGCAGCTGCAGGACCCGGTGCTGCAGCAGGCCTGCCATCGGAGCCCGGTCCGGTACGAGGATCTGGGCCTCCCCCGGGAGATGACGGTGTGGGTCGACCCTGGAGAAGTGTCCTGCAGGTCAGAAGTCTTACTGCTTGTTGTGATTATCGTTCACCAAAAACTGCAACTCTTCAGGATGGTTGTCTAAGAAGTGGTTCAGGACGTAACAAACCTATTTTACTGTCGCATTTCCATTAATGACTTAAAAAGTGAGATGATACGTTTTAAATTGCTCAGCTTTAGATGTGGCGAGTCATTTTTCTGCTGCCAGTCTTTATGCTAAGCTAATCTGCTAGCTCCAGCTTGAGCGTACAAACGATAAAACATGCGAGTTAACTTTACATTTGGACTGTAGCTCGCTAAGCTAACGGCTTTGTTGGACGTACGTAGTGAGACGACTAATTGATGGCACAATTCAAACGGGATCCAGCATTATTTCTCTCTCGCCCGTTGACTACCCTTAATATTTTTTGAAGGCACTGGAAGGGGCGGGACTTAGCCGCTCTAATCTGGTTGAGATTTATTGTTTTCGTCTCTTCAGGTACGGCGAACGAAGCGGCCCGTTCTGCGTCTCGGTGGTGGACGGCTTCCCGCCGTGCGGACGGTGAATTTTCCCGCCGGATCCACGAAGCCGTGGAGCGGGCGAGCCTCGCCATCCAATCGGGAAGCTCCTCAGACGATGACGAGGAGGAGGAAGTGAGCGGAGACAACAGCGTGAGCAGCTGCAACCTGTCGGCCAGTTTGTCCGGTTTCAGTTGCAACCGGCAACACTGAGCCCAAAACCATCCCGACCGTCAGCAACCCCAACAGCGTCTACCGGGTGAGACGCTTTACTTCCTCTACAATGCACCGATGTGGTAGAAATGATTATTGAAAAATGTTAAACATTTCACCAAATAGTCCGTCAGGGTTCTATAAACCCATTAAGAGGAAACACTGCAGGTGAATAAAACTAATCCCACCATCATCCCCAGTTCATTATGCGCATTAAGATGATTATATTTTGCATTACAAGTTTTCTGAAATGTTTAAAATATGCAAATGAGGCATTATGTAATGGTAACTTTTGGTGGCTTTAGAGTAATCTGCAGACGCAAATGGAGAAAGTAGTTGAATAAAGTTGCACAGGAACTCAGAATTAAAACACACTTTTACTAGAAGATGAAGCGTTGCTTATTCAAGTATTTGGACGTTCAGTGAGAGGCCTTGCAGCCCCGTTTACCTCCAGGCATTTACAGCTAGAGTGTTAATGAAGGTTTTTGACTTTGTTTCTTTTGCTTCTCTCGTCCTCTCGTCCTCAGTTCAGTGAGTTTTCTCCGGGCGCTCCTCAGACCTGGCTGAGGGACAAGAGGAAGGCCTTTGCTGCCGATGCGTTCCCGCCTCACCCTCCTCACCCTCCTCACCCTCCTCACCCTCCTCACCCTCCTCCTCCAGTCGGAGGTCCCACCTCCCAGTTCTCCAGCCAGAAAGGCTTCAAGTCCAATCGCGCCACGTTCACCTTCGCCGGGCCTCGTGTGGACAAGTACCACTGGGTCAGCAAAGCCCGATGAGGGCCGAGCCGCCGGAACCAAAGTCAGGTTTAATGACAGGTTTAATGATGTCAACACGACGTCGACCCCCCCCCCCCACCCCCCCCCCGCTTGAGGGGGGAAAAAATATAATGGACAGTTTAGGAAAAAGAGTTGACTGTTTATGTGATTTAAAGTGTTAATGACTTAAAGTAATGCTGTTTAAGCATGTTTTTAAACGTTGATGTATTTTAAATGATTATCTGTGTTTTTGTTTTTAAACTTAATATTAAAGTGTGAATAAAGAACATTGAACTGTCATTGAAAAGAAATAAAAGCGTCCTGAGTCAGCTCTGCTGGTTGATCTAAAAGTGGCTCCGTTTGATTTCATGTTTTAGTTTATTTAGCGAGAGTCATCTTGTAAATGTGACTCATTTAGTCACGCAGCCTCATTTCCATGATTCTGGACAAATAACTGCTGCAACGAATGAAAATATAAAAATCTCAAAGCCCAGGACGTTTTCAGCACTGAAGTCCACATTTCTGCAGACTCAGACCGACGCAATTACCCACAATCCTTGTGTTGTGACGTTAAATAACAGGTATACCAGACACTTGAGCTGCATTCCAAATCACACTTTTATTTTTAGTACAAACTGCAGCTGCTCTTTAACGGTCTGACCGGTTGGAAGCACATTCCAACCGTCCGTGAGGGTTTCGGGCGTTGAGTGTTTCAGGATTCTCTCGACGGCATTTAGATTTACTTTCTAGACAGTCTTGATTTGTGCAGACTTTTCCTCTAAGAACTACCCACAATTCATAGCAATGGCACGTAAAACACGAGGTAACCAGTGGGGAAAAAATAAAGCTGTGTTCAACCTGGAATATAAAATGTACACAAACATTAAGGGTTAAAGAATGAAACTCATGAAAGCAGATTTCATTCGATTTATTCATAAAACATTTCATTGAAGTTTTGACAAGTACACTTTTTTTTACAAATCTCGAGAAGCAAAAAGCCTGGAGGACGCTGACGTCTGAGTAAAATATCTGAAATACCAACGACTAGGTGACATGTTATGACGTCATGGTAACTTGTTACCATTTGTATTCACACCACCTGGTTATATTTATCAGTCAAAACAATGTCCTTATCTAATGTAACTTTCTGCTTAAATTCAAATTTGTTGGTGTTTGTGTTTACAAAAAGTTACATAAAGTTCTGAATCAAGATGCTTTAAATGCAGCTCAGTCTGTGTGTGTGTGTGTGTGTGTGGTGGTTGTACTGGTAGTGATGTTAGTGATTGGTGTTTAAGAACAATCAGCTAACAACACTGCCTGCACAGCAACCCCGGTCACATTCATCAGGAGTCAGCAACACGCCGTCGGTGCACATGAACAGGTTTAACTTCTCCTGCTGCAGCAAAGAGAAACTTTATGTGAAGTATAAGTACACAACTAATGAAACATTCAAATACGAGGATCACTTCTAGAATATTTAGGATTAACGTGGGTGTTTACAGGAGTCTGACAGCTTGACATTTAGGAAAATATTAGCTTTCATGTCTGTACGGGAAATATAAATCTAAAGTAACAGCTAGTTAGCTTAGCTTAGCATAAAGACTGGAAACAGGGAAACTGCTAGCCTGGCTCCTTCCATAAACAAAAATCAGCGTACAAGCTCCTCTAAAGCTCGCTGATTAACACGCATCTAGTTTGATTAATCTGTACAAAAACCCAAAGAGTAAGAATAATTCAGCGTGTACGTCTCTGGTGTCGACCTGTCAATCACAGTGTCGCCCCGCCCTAAAGCATCCCCTGCTTTATGGTCTGTGTGACTCTAAATGGACCATAATGTACTAAATGAACATCATGCTGTATTGAAGAAGACTTGAAACTAGAGATTGAGACCATAAACTCATGTTTACAATGTTTACTGAGGTAATAAATCAAGAGAGAAGTAGAGTCATTTTCTCATAGACTTCTATACAACCAGAGGAGTCGCCCCCTGGTGGAAACTAGAGAGAATGCAGCTTTAACACATGAAGCTTTGGCTTCACTGGAGGTTGCCGTCTGTCTCTTTGTGAACAAAGTAAAACTCGTCTGCCGACTTGCCGACCGCGTCCCACACAGCGTGACCTCCGTACGATGAAATGAACACAAAGATGCACTCATGTAAACAACAGCAGTGTCAGAAGTATAACAACTATAAAAAAAAGTGATGCATGAGTGTTGTGATCCTACCTGCTGCAGCTCTCAACGCTCTCTGACCACTGCAGGAGAAACACAACCGTCTCCACAGATACACCTAACAGTGTGTGTGTGTGTGTGTGCGTGTGTGTGTGTGTGTGTGTGTGCCCATGCCTCAGGTCATGCCTCGACTTGCCCCCCCGCCTGGCAGGTACGTTGCCGTGGTGAAGCAGTCAGCGGCAGCAGTAAACAAACACAAACCCATTTTAGCGGCTTAAAGAGTTTGAATTTTGCCTATTCTTGCTCTGCTGTTAGTTCGTTCGCTTTTTAAAAATAAATATAACTGATGACTGTAAATATAGATTGTACGGATCAATAGTAGAGGTGAAAAGCTGCCCCCTGTTGGTTTGCAGCTCATGGCTATGCTACTTATTGCACCTTTAAGATGTTTTTACCCTGGTCCTGAGAGAAATAATATATTAACAAAGGTAAATAGACTTGGAACGATTTCCAAATGTCTTGTCCCAGTTCCTCAGGATCTTTCAGTTGTTTTTTCTTCCAGTTTTGATGCGATGAAGCCCACTTTAGAGAATAGATGACAGAAAACCCAAAACTAATCCGTCCTCCAAAGTAGTGTTGTGTTCTCAAATCTCCTCTTAGTATCATCTAAATCACATACGGTTGAATAAAATACTGCAACAAAAACAAGAAAAAATTAATTTGAGTTAGTAAATGAACAAAACAAATCACTTTATTTGAGGAGTTGTTGATGGAACTGTTGATATTCTGGAAACACTGACGATGGTTCATATTGTCCGATACGACACGAAACAACAATGTTTTCCCATCTAACATTTGTACACCATCTTTTTAAATTACAGCATCAAAGTGTCTCTTTACATGTCATCTATCGATACAGTTCAGCTACAGAGGAACAAAATGAAGTATTTCTGGTCCTCGGTGAAAAACAAACAAATTTATTATGCAACAAAAAGGTTCATCCAAGACAAAAACAAGGTACCAACATGTAGTGCAAATATAAACAAACACAAATATGAGAAGTGTAAACACGTGAAACAGATCAAGTTTGTGGGCCCGAGTCAAAAGTGTTGCTCCTCTGCATCAACTCACACAGTGGAGGAGAAACTACCATGTAGAATATCATTTGGTAAACTCTGCAGCCAGTTTTGCATTTATCTAAGACGTCCTGCAAACCTGGCGTCCAACGTCAGAGCTGCATGAAAAGTTAAGTTAAGAGTAGTAAAAAAAGTTATCACAGTATTTTTGTCATGTTTTCAAATACAAGGAATTTGCTTTTGAGTTGTATTAAAATTAGAAAAGCTGTGCAGCTTTTTTTTTTTTTTAGAAGATATTCAATAAAATACCCAAAGAGAGGATTATTTACCGTCTTCATAATTTTCTTGGATTCAAAGAACCTCATATGTTTGTAAATATTATATATTTTGCAGCCTGATTAATGTGCATGTGTTCCCCTTTTAGCTTTTGTTACTGAATAACATACTAACTGCGCATGCACTTGAAAACCTCCGCAGTGTTTCACTTATGAAACAGCTTAAAGACGTTTATTTCTCTTATTTACCGATCAAAATAAAGACATATAAACATATAGCAACCGTTGTCGTGGCTATTAAAAACACCGCATATACCGCAATCGATTAAAATGTAATTTAAATATCAAACAACGGGCTAAGAGGACGGAGAAAGCAAAGAAAGGACGTTCGGCTGCTTGTATTTTCCTCTTTGTCATCAGTGCGTCAGCTAACCAGCCAATAGCGTGACGTCTTCATTCACTTCTTTCATCGTGCGACCAATCACAGGCATCGTCCTTGCGACGTCACTCAGCGCCCGCCTCACATCCGGTCGTATATATGTTGCCACGAGTTAGCGGCGAAATTTGGAGAGTGTCCATTTTGAGCAGCGAGTCGGCGTCTCCGGTATAAATCGTTTTCCTCACACACAAAGTAAGCACGCGTTCTTTTGTTGTTTTAATTTTATTTAAATTAAGAAAACGAGGGGATTTAATTATACAGCGCGCGCGCGGTTTAGTTCATCCCTGTTCTTTGCAATCGTCCTGCTCTATTTATACGTATAGTGTCTTGTTTGCAGCAAACCAAGCTAGCTCTGTGCGTTAGCCGTTAACGCGGTTATTGTGCTGATTGAATGAGGCTTTAATCGGCTGTAGTACAAAATATCACAATGTGCTTCAGACAGTTTATTGTATATTTTCCTTAATTTCTATTTTTAGTGGTTATTTGAGTCACGTTTGGCGTGCTAACTGTTAGCATGCTAGCTTGCGGCCTGCTAGCTCTGTTCCGAGCGGCAACCGAGCAAAGCGCGGTCCGCTTGAACACCTCGAACATTTTAGACTTTAATCTGATTATTGCTGCTTTTTTTTGTCAGCTAACAAAAGCCTGAATGTGCACGTGAGTTAAAAAGTACAGAGCCGCGTGCACGGTTGCGATATTAAGATAGTTTTACGGCCTGCATGAATAAGAAAGAAAACGGTAGAATTAAACCGTTACCCAGCATATGAACAATGTGAGCATTGATGCTAGCTATCGTTAGCATCAACTGCACGTTGTTGTTTTAAAAAAATAAATCCGTTACTTTTTATAAATCAATCAAAGCATGATTGCAGTTTAAGGTTCCAGATAAAGGCATAAACTGTGTATAATACAGAAAAATGCTACATAGCTCCATTTGAATGAATTGGCTCGTCAAATGTATCATGTTTTTAACAACTGGCCCCTGATCTGAACCCCCCCCCCCGAAATACCCTGATTGACAATGTGGTGGTCTTAAAGATGCATTAAAGAACAATCTTAATGTTTATTTCCAGACATTTTCCCTCATGACAATGTGTTAAAATGACCATATCTAGTTGTCCCCCTAACAGAATTAGTTTGTTCTTTATTTACTCCTAAATCCTATATTTTTTTCTGGTCTCAGTCTGTTGAAGAGCCCACCGTCAGCATGGCAGACGCAGATAATCTCCTCATGGAGACATCGGACCAGAACGGCAACGATGGCGAGGAGGAGGAGGACCAGAACGGAGCCGAGCAGGAGCTGATGGCCGGAGAGGAGGAAGAGGAGGACTGCCAGGACGGCCTGGAGCTCCAAGAGGACATCCAGGAAGACATCCAGGACAACGGAGCCGAGGGTGCCGAGGGAGCCGAAGGAGCTGATGGAGCCGACGGAGGAAAGATCGACGCCAGCAAAGGAGAGGAAGACGCTGGGTGAGTGTTGGGCTGCAACACCTTATCGATGAAGATAGTTGGTGCAGAATCTGGTCGTCAGTTAGTTGGGGAATGTTATGATTGATGAGCGAGACAATGGTGGGCGGTTGTTGCTCATGTGTTGAAGTACAGGTAAGAAAGACGTCCCTCGGAGAGGCATTTCAAAAAGTGTTGTCAAAAACTAAAGATACAGAGATGAACGCACAAATCTGCAGGTCAAGTTGATGCCGATGAGCTCGAATAAGGTCTGAGAAAGACCGTTTCACGTTTGTAAATGCACTTTGTAAATAGCTTGCAGGGAGTAAACAAGGACCCAAGCAGTTGCTTAGCAAACTGTGGAAATGGTCTAAAATTATGGAGATTTGAGTATTTTATATCCATCATTCAGAGACGGAATAAATTACTTAAAGTTGAACGATTAATGGATCATCAGTTCATGTCTGAGACCCGTCGCACTCAAATCAGCAAGTTTGTTTTTTTGTGTAAAAAAATCTTCAGTTTTGGCTGAATTAAACGAGGGATGTCAGGAACCGCCTGGGATTAATAACAGGATAATACAAACAAAAGTACTACTACTCGACCATGTTCTTGTGCATGAACTTCTGTCAAGTGCAGATGGTGGAAGAGAGATTTGAGTGAGACTGTAAATAAGTGTCTTTAACAGCAAGGTGTCCGTGTGTCTTTGCAGGAAAATGTTCGTAGGCGGCCTCAGCTGGGACACGAGTAAAAAGGACCTGAAGGATTATTTCAGTAAGTTCGGCGAGGTGTCGGACTGCACCATCAAGATGGACTCCAACACCGGCCGGTCCCGAGGCTTCGGCTTCGTCCTCTTCAAAGAGGCCGCCAGCGTGGAGAAGGTGCGTCGCTCTGATTCATCGTCGCTGTGATCGGTTTAAGAAATACAGACGTGATTAACACTCTGAACACAGCAGTTTAGGATGCATTCAAGGACCAACGTAATCTGACAGTGGATTCTTTCTTCAGCTTCTGGCTGTGATTAACGGTCGTTTTGGGGATTGTTTAAAGAAAACATGCTTTTCAACCCTACCAGCAGGTGTTTGGGTTCTTTGTTATGTTAAAGGCTGTGGTTTGAATTGTGTGCAGAACATTGTTTTAATACACAGACCGCAGACTCAAAGAAAAGCTTTTGCTCCCAGAGACGTCTGATGAGAATGTTAAGACTAGAATCAAAGCGATCTTAATGAGCATGCACAGACCGTGTCGTTGTGTTGCTCAGAAGAACTTGCTGTGTGTTAGCAGGCTATGCTAACTTTAGTAACTGGTCTGCAGGTGCTGGAGCAGAAGGAACACAGACTGGACGGACGTCCGATCGACCCCAAGAAGGCGATGGCCATGAAGAAGGAGCCCGCCAAGAAGATCTTCGTCGGGGGGTTGAACCCCGAGGCGACCGAGGACGCCATCAGGGAATACTTCGGGGCTTTCGGAGAGGTCGGTTTTACTCGATGGAGACAAATGAATGAGCAGTTAAATGGACACAAATGTAAACTCGTGCATTGTTATAGAACAGACATTTGAAGGGAAGCGGCCATGTTGTTTAATTGATTAATCTTTGAGCCTCAAAGACGTCAATTTGCATCCAACATTTCAACCCAAATCTTCTTCTAGATCGAAACCATTGAGCTTCCCATCGACCCCAAATCGAAGAAGAGGAGGGGTTTCATCTTCATCACGTACAAAGACGAAGCCAGCGTCAAGAAGTGTCTGGAGAAGAAATACCACACCATCCAGGGCGGCAGGGTACGAACACACGCACTTTTATATTTCAGCAGTTTGTTTGGTGGTTCGTGAAGGTTTTTATGTCTCGATGAGTCACTGTTGAAGCCGCCTCTGTGACCTTTAACCCCTCAGTCTCTAAAGCTACGTTTCCTAACAGTTCTAGGGTTAGTCTCACTGACGACGTTAACGGCTGCAGAGTAGATACTGATGCACAAAGTAATGAATAGAAATGAACAGTGGCTCATCTATTGAGTGTTTGATGGTCATTTGTTTGAGCTTTAGAACGTAACCGTCGTGAAACTATCGGAACATATCCCTCTTATCCGTCGTCTCGGCTCTTTCTAAATGACTCGACGGCAAAGAGAAATGCTCTTCCTGCTTCCTTAAAATGCTCCTTAATGGATAATAGATCTGGTGACGTTAACGGCACCGCTAACGTATAGAGGTTCCATTATGATTAATCTCGTAAAATGTATTTTTTTGGAGAGAATAAATCCAGTAGTTTGAAGGCTATGTTTAAACAACGATATAAAATAGATATTGGAGATGAATTATGAGCCGTTTAACGCGCTCTACACAGAATATAATGCATCTTTACCAACTACTAGTGAGAAGATTTGTTTGAATTAATAAAAATACAATCACTTATTTCCTTAATATTTTGAATTGTGGGTTTGTTTATGATAAAAACGGATGAAAAAGGAAAACATTTGGAATATTTGATGGTTTAGAGCAGGGGTCGCCAACCTTTTTAAGCCCAAGATCCCCGACCTCTGCCTTGGTGACGGGCAAGATCTACCTATTGAGGCGTTGAGAGAAAAAGACTGTCCAGACCAGGGGCGTCTCTAGGATTGATTTTTTTTTTTGGGGCTGCGAAAATCCATTGTTTCAGACAGTTCATAGATGGTTCAATCAGAACGAGAGAGATGTTGCTCTGTAGTTTTGCTTGCATTCAGTATATGATAACACAAGAGACAGAATTTCAGGGTCATAGTGAAATTTGACAACACAAATATGAACTTTTCTCACACAAAGAGAGAAATAATTTTCCTGCTTGTAAAGGAAAGACGGATAAACTAGCTTTCATATCCGCGTCACTCCCAAATCCTAATTCTTAAAGGGACGCACACAATGGATGGAGAATGGACCTGACAGTGTCAACTTTTGAGTTGTTTACTTGTTTTATTATGAGCAGAAGGGAATAAGATTTTGATCAACATTTACATCTATTTTGTTGTCCGTGTAGTTTTTACATACCAGTGATATTTTATGCTCATTTGGACACTATCACTGAGATAAAGATGAACTAGTTCAGTGTCAAATATACCATCAATGGAGAAAAAAACATGAATAACAAAAATAAAACGCATTTCAAGTACATCTTAATTATCGAATGACAAATGTATGATGGGCTGAAATGGAAGGCACCCAATGCATTCACTATAACCAAGTCAAACTAGGATTACAATGTCCAGAGAAAACACTACAGGACCAGATCCGGACAGGACTTTCTGCTTTGACGTGATTTTAATCAGTCTGAAGTTGCTTTCGCGTTGCCTGTGGAGTCTGTCGATTGTGCACGCGTCTCTTCAGTTGCGTGCCCTTATAAGGAGCTGGCGGGGCGTTTCTGTATGCAAACCCAGGTGCACGAGAAGGCGCGTTCAATTTAAGAATCCTCATTCGGGGAGCACAGCTGAGAACACTTCGGCTGTAAGAACCCATCTTCAGGCGTTCATGAATCAGGCGGAGATCTTTTCTGACGTTGGTCTTCCGAAGTCCGTAAGAAAACATTTCAGAAGACACTTCAGAAAATGTTGGAGCATGAGGCCCAATGTGTTTCTGAATTTATTTTTATTTTATTTTGGAGAGTGACAGGGAAAGTCTCCGAGGTCGACGGGTTGGTGACCACTGGTTTAGAGACGCGTCTAACGCCCTGTAGACCAGCTGCTATTAGAAGAGTTTAACACCTTTTAAAAGAACAAATTCTTTTTTTAAGCCAAACTTGTTTGTGCTCGACCTTTACTACATGCGTAGTAACTCTGCAGACGAGCTCTGTGCATGTAAATAATCAAGTGTTTGTTCCACAGTGTGAGCTGAAGATCGCTCAGCCTAAGGAGGTGTACCAGCAGCAGCAGTACGGAGCTGGACGTGGTGGTGGTGGTGGTGGAGGAGGTGGTGGTGGAGGCTATGGAGGCCGGGGGGGTCGAGGAGGACGTGGAGGTGAGAAATAAAAAAAACTGTTTCACGTCTCCGCTAGTAGAAGATGGGCTGCCTCGCATTCGGTTACATTTTACCGGCTGGATGTCCATGAAGAAAAAGCCCCTTTCCCACAAAAATGGCTTTAATAACAACTTTATTAATCTACGAAGGTTATTTGATTTTGGGTAATAAAAAAACCGAAACAGTTCTGCACAGACGGACATGTACAAGACTGATGGAACAGGTAGAAGTCAATGAAATGTAAGGAAGGGGAAGTGGGTTATATATAACGGTGTACTTTAAAGTTCATCATTTTACCCCAAAAATAACTTTGAAGTTAGTTTTCATGTTGTTACCTGATTAGTAAATGTAAAGGTCTGCCATCGATGTGACTCAACGTGTTGAAGAAGCCAGAGTTTGACTTTTCTTCTCAGACGCTAGAGTAGAACAATAGCACACGGGTGAACGGGTTATAGGTTCACAGTCGTTAGACTAACGCCTCCATGTGGACTGTCTCAGGTCAGGGTCAGGGCTGGAACCAGAGCTATGGGAACTACTGGAACCCCGGATACGGCAACCAGGGCTACGGCTACAGTGGATACGGTGGCTACGGCAACTACGACTACTCTTCTGGTTACTATGGATACGGGCCCGGATACGACTACAGTGAGTACTCACAAGGTACTGAAAAAACCCCAAATCTCCTTTCCATTTTATATTGTGTGTATACTGTGAAAACATCTCCGGTACTCATTTTTACTGAGCAGAGCTTGAACGCATCATGATGACTAAATGCGCCGTTAGCTCCGTTGTTTAGCTGCTAGCGGGTAACTGCTAACGTTAACTAGCTCTCCTTTCAGATGTCAACGATGTGTTTATGTTCACGTGTCTTTTGTAAGATTTTTGGTTTCACAGGTTTTCAAAGTTTCTCTGGTTTGTTGTCACATGACTGTTGGTCTCAGATGAACCAATCATGACGTCATAGCTTCACTGAGGAGCTCACACTTTAATGTTTTTACACAATCTGGTTAAAGATTTCAGATGAAACGTGTAGAATAAAATGTTTTTGATTAAAAATCACAATTTTAAAGCTTTGTTTCGGCTTCTTCTGACTGAAGCGTTTATCACACATGATGTGTTCAAAGGCTGTTGGGCAGATAAAAATCTGTCAATAATGAAGTTTTTTATTTTTTTAAAGACTTGTTAAAATAAAACATTCTTCTCCATCCAACCGGTGAGATTTGTGTCTGACCCGTTTACCCCCCTCCCACAGACCAGGGCAACGGCAGCTACGGGAAAACTCCAAGACGGGGGGCACACCAGACCGGCTACAAACCATACTGATGATCACAGGAAGCGCAAAGGTACGTCACCGTACCTTAAGTAAACTCTTAAACCACAACTACATGAAGTCAGGGTTCAGGTTTCACGCTCTACACACAACATAGGTCCATCAGAGTGTAAATAAAGTTTTATCGTTAACCATCAGAGTGTAAATAAAGTTTTACTGACTCAGTAGAACATGTCTTTCTAGTCTCTGATCTCTAATGTTTCATTGTAAACAACCAATCAGTGTTTAAAGCAACAGGACGAGAGCTAGTAACGTTAGCAGCACCGCTAACGGCTAACCAACAGGAGGAGAGCTAGTAACGTTAGCAGCACCGCTAACGGCTAACCAACGGAGGTTCACTTCAGTTACATTATGATGCCTTCAGGCTCTGCTCAGTGAACATGAGGACTGGCTGAAGGTTCATTATAACGTTATCATGTGTTCACATGTCATCTGTAAAATGTAGTTTTGGTGATGAACTAGAATAAATCCAGGAGTTTGAAGGAGATGTTTTCACATTAATATAAAATAGATACCGTACTTTTTGGACTATAAGCCGCTACTTTTTACCCCACGCTTTGAGGCGTCGGCTTATAGTCCGGTGCGCTTTATATACGGATTTTTCCTTAGCTTTTCTCCGCCACAACAACCGCAACTTCCGGTTCCGGTCTAACAGCAGCAAGCCAGTTAGCCGTAAATGCTATTCAGAGCTATGAGCAGAGAAGATCAGCTTTTTCTCAAGTCTGCCAGTGGATCCTAACAGCGCGGAACAATGTGAAAGAATCCATCATCACCAATGGGTTCTGAAAGGCTGGGATACTATGAGATTAAGGGGACAGCGTAATGAGGACGACAACGCAAGCTCAAGGGCGGATTTGCCCCGGTTCATGATGTGGTGTGTTCAAGGACCCAAATGCAGACTTGTTTTTCCAGAATTTTTTTTTTTACTGTTTTTTTTTACAGTTCTACAAAACTTGTTCAAGAGTTTTTTTGTGTGCGTGTTTTTGAGTGAGAGAAATAAATGTTTTGTAGAACAAGTTTTGTAGAACTGGAAAAAAAAAAAACTGGAAAAAACGAGTCTGCATTTGGGTCCTTGGACACCACATCATGAACCGGGGCAAATCCGCCCCTGAGCTTGCGTTGTCGTCCTCATTACGCTGTCCCCTTAATCTCATAGTATCCCAGACTTTCAGAACCCGTTGGTGAAGGTGGATTCTGTCACACTGTTCCGAGCTGTTAGGATCCACTGGCAGACTTGAGAAAAAGCTGATCTTCTCTGCTCATAGCTCTGAATAGCATTTACGGCTAACTGGCTTGGCCAGTTGCTGCTAGCACAACAGCTATTCAGAGCTATGAGCAACAACAGTTATTGCCTCATTGCTTTTCGTTTGGTAGCCGTGAGAGACCTTAGTCTGTAATGCAAGTATGTCTGCATGAAAAGATGTATAAAGATATATTATATATTCGCTAATGCTAATCGCGGTTAGCATTTCCCCATTGGCCGTAATGTTAAAATTAGCTTAGAAGTTAGCGACATGTTATGATGTTCATAGAAGACGACAACTTTAGTACTGTTAAAAGCATCTTGCTGTTCAACAGGGACACCTGCGGCTTATAGACCAGTGCGGCTTATCTATGTACACATTCTTTTTTCTTTAAAAAATCGGCTGGTGCGGCCTATATACCGGTGCGCTCTATAGCCCGGAAAGTACGGTATTAGAGATGAATTATGAGCTGTTTACCTTCCTAACACGAGCTCTGAGCTCATTATAATATTTCAGTAACACTAATCATGAGATTTGTTTTAATCAATAAAAATACAATCTTTTATTTCCTAACTATTTGAATTGTGAGTTTTTATGAAGAAGAAAAAAACTATAAATTACTAAAACCAAAAGTATAATTTGTATTTTTGATTGTTTAATGACTTCGAAGCGTTGATTATTTTTGGGCCGTTGGAAAAATCAATAAATATTCTGTATCGTTGTCGACCAGCTGCTGTAATCAAACAACAAAGGATCTCTGTTAATATGGATCAATAATAATTAGTATTGGCTGCAAAAAAAAACAATCAGGAAACTAAAACGTATTTTTGCTCCATGTTCCCTCAGAAAAACCTAACCAACAATAAGCGTTTCCTGTTCCATGATGTTTGAATGTCTGACGGTTATTAAACGAACTGAATACAACGTGTGTTCCTCAGGACTCCAGTGATCCAGAGACCGACGGCTGGATGGACACACTGGTGATGACTCGACCTCTTTTATGACAGAAGACCATTTGTACAGAACACATCTGAAATGTAACTTTTTTTTTTTTTATCCTTTCATTTTTAGGTTTTACTTTTGTCCCTTTGGTGTTTTTTGTTTTCTTTCTTTTCTCGTCCTCCTTCCACATTTCCATCAATGGAAGTGTAATTTTTACTGTACTTTTTGGTACCTGTTTTGATTCTAATGTATTGTAAGGCTTGTATTTTACATGTTTGCTGGCTTTACAGGTTGAAAATCTTGGCGCTGTAAAGGAGCTTTTTTTGACAAAATAAACAGTTTTCAGTAATTTTTTTTTTTTGGATGCTTCCAGGTTTTCGGGGGGTGAACGTTATTGGAACAGGTTTAGAATTTGATTTCAGTTATCAACATTATATTTTTTTCTCTCTTGGTCTTTTGTCGCCACACAACCCGATGATCTGTAACGAAGGAACATGAAATGTTTCACGGTCCTTCGTTTTGGTATTTCCCCCTCTGGTGAACCCGGTGTACCACGATCATTTTTAACTCTTATTATTCCTTAAATCTGCAACGACTGCCTGCACGCTTATTTCCTCCAGGACGTCCTGAATTCACGAAGGTATTAAAAACATCTGGAGAGCTCACAGATGATGTAATGCGGCGGGGGGGGGGGGCTTAAAAAAACCTAATTATTCGGCCTCATGCACCTGTGGCATGACTTCCTGTTTAAATCTACATACCTTTTACATAACAAGCAACTTGTTTAAGTTTCTATGCTGGTTTAGTTTGTGTTTTTGTCAAGTGTCACTGGTTTTTTAGAAGTAACCGCTTTGAAGTTAAATGTCTGCGTAGGTTTTTCTTTTGTTTTTTGTCTTTACAGACTTTCAGACCACTGGAGTCTCCTCAAGCTAGTGTCTCTGGCAATTTATTAGTAATAAACATTCTCGTTTGTAATATTTTGTGTACTTCTAATGCTTAATGTTACTGTTAATTGTGGTACCTGAAGAAGAGAACTAGCTTTTTATTTTGAGTTCTTAACACTTAAAGAGTAAACTACACATTTGTTTTTTTAATTACATCAATTCTATTAAATGATGCGATTATTTGAGTAGAGAGCCTAAAAAAGGTTGCAGGGCATAAATTTACGTGTTTAAATTGATGAATTCAATCATTGGAAAGTGAGTTTTGGTTTAAGGAAGGTTTTCAGAATCGGAACCGTTTATTGCCAAGCAAGTTTTCACCTGCAAGGAATTTGTCGTGGAAGGTGCATGACATTCAACAATAAACAACATTTAACTATCAAATAACATTTAGCTATCAAAAACAGTCAGCACAGTGCAGGAAATAGAAACATTTTGAAATGTACAATAAGATATGGAATATAGGATACGGAATAAAGTGCACACAAAAGCAGATAACAGGACCGTAAACCAAGTGAAGTGTATGAATGTTAAAAGTGGCGAGTGTGTTTAAATAGAAAGATGGATGTGCAGGGGAGAGACCAGAAGGAAATGTCCTGGGGATGACAGTCAGTGGGGGACCCGGGCTCTGTTAATGAGCCCGACTGCGGACGGGAAGAAACTGTTCATGTGGCGTGAGGTCTTAGTTCTGATGGACCGCAGCCTCCTGCCAGATGGAAGGGGTGCGAACAGATCATGTCCAGGGTGGAGAGGGGTCAGCTACAATCTTTCGTGCTCGCTTCAGGGTTCTTAAAGTGAACAAGTCCTGGAGGGACGGCAGATTGCAGCCGATCACCCTCTCAGCAGAGCGAATGATGCGCTGCAGCCTGCCCTTGTCCTTGGCAGTGGCTGCAGCGTACCAGACCGTGATGGAGGAGCAGAGGATGGACTCAATGATGGCTCTGTAGAAATGCACCATCATTGTCTTTGGCAGGTTGAATTTCTTCAGCTGCCTCAGGAAGTACATCCTCTGCTGAGCCTTCTTCGTGATGGAGCTGATGTTGAGCTCCACTTGAGGTCCTGGGATATGATGGAGCCCAGGAAGAGGAAGGACTCCACCACATCGACAGGGGAGTCACACAGGGTCACGCGCTGCTTCCTGTCAGACAGGAAGTCTGTGATCCACTTGCAGGTGGAGTCGGGCACCTGCAGCTGGGAGAGCTTGTCATGCAGCAGAGACGGGATGATGGTGTTGAAGGCAGAGCTGAAGTCCACAAACAGGATCCTGGCGTAGGTTCCTGGGGTGTCCAGATGCTGGAGGATGAAATGAAGGGCCATGTTGACTGTCGTCTACAGACCTGTTGGCTCTGTAGGCGAACTGCAGGGGGTCCAGGAGTGGGTCAGTGAGGGTTTTTAGGTGGGACAGGACAAGGCGCTCAAAGGACTTCATGACCACAGAGGTCAGGGCGACGGGCCTGTAGTCGTTAAGTCCTGTGATCCTTGGTTTTTTAGGGACAGGGATGATGGTGGAGACCTTGAAGCAGGCTGGAACGTGGCATGTCTCCAGGGAGGTGTTGAAGATGTCTGTGAACACCGGAGACAGCTGATCAGCACAATGCTTCAGGGTGACAAGTATCACCAAGTATCAATAGATGGCTTCAGGAATGAGTGTGTATACATTGTGTGTAGTTTCTGGGTCAAGTCTTTGGTTGCATGAGTTTATAACTTATAGTTGTCTGATATAAAACAGGTCAGTGAACGCCCCTCTGGAGAATCTTGGAGTCTGAAGGAGACGACTAAGCGTCCTCACTAGAAACACTAGTCCTCCTTTAGCTTAGTGGAGACGTGAAGTCATGTGACCGTGGAGGAGTTCCTTTATAGACTAATGTTAGCTTTTTTAAATTAGAGTTCATTAGTGAAGATTATCTTGATCTAAAGGTGTAAGTATGTTTGTTTTCTGTAATCTAAATTCAAATAGAAGAATCCAGTGATGACTTTATGTTGCACTATATGTTCCTCCATCACTCACAACTCTCACTGAGCAAATATTTTCTAGTAAAGTAAAAAATAATACAGATTAAAATGTGTTAAGATCCACTTCGGAGCCGAAAGTGTGGAGCTGGAGTCCATCTGTGGACCATAAACATCTGGAATGAACTCTTATACCTGTACAGTACAGTTGGAGGTATGTTCTCATCTGGCTGGATGGAGATGATCATATGCACTCTGTGGTTATGAGTTTATAAATAAGTCATTTAGATAGTTTAGATGAGGATTTCTGTCCCAAAGAGGACATAGTGTACTTTTACACTCGCCACATAGCAAAGAGGGTCGAGGGTTCGAACACTGCTGCCGGCAGGTGTCTTCAGCTTTCTTCAGGGTCCTCTTTTAATAGTTACTAGTTAATTTAAATTAATATTTTATCGTCAAAACATACGGACATTTTGTAAAATATACATTTATTTTGAAATAAAGACTTTCTACTATCTGCTTTACGCTTTATGAAGATGAAAGTGGAATATTCCCATATGTCCTTGAACTTATCTGTTGTCACGAGTTTCCGTAGTGTAGTGGTTATCACGTTCGCCTAACACGCGAAAGGTCCCCGGTTCGAGACCGGGCGGAAACACTTTTTTTCTCAACCTCTGATTGGCCAACCGTGACGTACTGATTGACTTTAACCAATACCTGCCATCTACCCAATAAAGCCTTCGAGTACCAGCCAATCAGAGACCGAGTAGGTGGCGGGCCGTGTCATCACCTAGACATGGTTCGCAATTTCGACGCAACACCTGACGCAAGTCCGGGCGCAAAAACGAAACTTACCACAGTAACGTCAGCTCGAGGATGACGGACGGACCATTTTTAATGGCGGCTGAAGGTAATTAACGGTTAACGCCACGTCATCGTCGAATGTGACCGCGTGGATGCTAATTATCACCGCGCGCTGTGGACGGTACGTTAAGAAGCTAAAAACGATATATTCACGGCTAATAGAGCTAGCATAACGTTTTAATGCGTAAAGGTATCTTTAGCTGTTGACACTGACGTTAGCTACATGCTAATTGATTAACTAACGTTAACTAGTTAGCTTAGCTAGCTAAAGTTGTTCATTTTTTCGTGTCTGTGTCGTAGATTTTCATTAAAATATATGTCCTTAAGTTTTTAAATAAATTAGTTTCAGTCTGTTAAGTTTTGTTTGTTCAGAAATGTAATAGTTATATGAACTGGGTGTCTGTGGTGACTGACGTCTTATAGTTTTTCTTTAATTCATATGCTTAAAATGTGTCATAACATGTTGAAAAGCTTGTTAGTATTGACTCCTGCTGATAAACTCTGAGCAATATTCAATTGTTGGATAAGATTAGATAATCCTTTATTAGTCCTGCAGTGGGGAGATTCACAGGATTACAGCAGCATATTGGAGTATATATATATATATATATATATATATATATATATATATATATATACAGTTAAGTGCAAACAAGAGACATAGTAAAAAACAAGATCAAAACAAGTATTATAAATAAGTAATAATAATAAAACAGTAAACAATATAAAATAAGTAAAAAAGTCAAAATATCCACAATAACTAAAATATTATATACAGACAGAATATTTATATTACACAGATTTTTAGTGTGTTTTGGTCTTTGAGGGAAAAAGAAATGATTACTGATATATAGCGTTACGTTAAAATGTGGATGTATTAAATGTCACGTAGTGTGATTAAGATAAGATAACCCTTCATTAGTCCTGCAGTGGGGACATTTACAGGATTACAGCAAAGTGGAAACAAACAAGAGACATAGTAAAAAACAAGTATTATAAATGAGTAATAAAACAGTAAATACACAGACAGAAATCTTTAAATCTTAACATTACTGGTAACGCATCTGTCATATCCGACAGAAAACATCAGTTTTAAATGCTGGTGGTACACATTGTTCTTGACAAAAACTCGGAGCTCGTCTGTCTTCACGGTTCATCCACAATTAGTAATAAAAACACATCGTCTCCCGGTCGGGGAATCGAACCCCGCTTCGGCCGCAAAGCACGCTAAACTGCTGTAAACAGGTTTTTCCACTTATTTCCTATGGCAACGTTAACCCACTACAGAAGTATTATATTTTAAAGCTCTAACAACTATAAATAGACTTGTGCCCCTTCCTCTGGGACTGTCAGTTTCACTTGTGTATTATTTTAACTGCATCTAGGTGTCCATCATAAATGTTATAAATCCTTTAAAGTCGGTTTAATTAAATAACTGACAGTATCACGTGAACCTTCTCGAAATAATTGCAGAAGACTAGTAGAGTGCAGTTTTATAACATATGATGACAGTCTAGACGCTAAAGTGTAAATTACATTGTTTCTGTAACATGTCAATTGTACATTGTTTAATAAACGTTTTTCATATTGTGTACAGTGTCAGAGGAACAGACGATGTTCTCGTTAACCATCACTGCAACCACCGACTCCACAGAGAGCTGAAGGTAAGTGTTTTTAATCACACACTTATAACCAGAATTAATTCTATACCATGAAAACTAAAGTACAATAGGCACGACAGCGACATCTGGTGGACAAAATAAACAGGTGCATGAGGTGCAATGACTAAACAGAAACCGTGAAAATTATACCATTAAACAAGGGACAATACATTCCGGCAGAAGACAATATAACACAAATAGATTGCCTTATTCTCTCTCGCTCTCTCGCTCTCGAACGAGGGACTTAAAAGTAGTTAAAAATGTGTTGCATTTGTGTATATATGTTTCAGAAAGTCCAAATTGAAACATGGGTTCCATTTTTAATACACGTACACATTTTTGCATGTCTTTACAGTAGACAGATATAGATAGAGATAGATACAGCTCTATGACTGAGACATTATTCAAAATGGAACCTATATGTTGACATGTGTCCCTCCTCGTGAGTATAGTGGACAGTATCTCCGCCTGTCACACATCGGCCAGCCGCGTATACCTGTAGAAGACATCTTCATGACCAGAAGCCCTTCCAACATGAGGCGGTTCGATTCCCACCTTACCCAAACTAAACCTCCAGTCTTTAGTTCTAATGATTAGCTACAGAATGTGTCCATAATACAAAAACAATGATAGTTTATGAATATAGCATTCATGCATCAACATCTAAGAATCAAGATGGAATCATTTATCTTGAAGTAACTATGCAAATAAGATACTAATCTCCAAATATTATGCTCTAGATTTACTGATATTAAGGCACAACAATAGATGTTTATTGTACAGATGTGTAAGCGTCCAGCTGAGCACATAGAAATGTTTGAATATTTAATATTCTATGTATTACTACCCCTAAAGTAAAGACAGCCAGAGTGATGCTTTCCAGATATTTTATTGAAGAAATACAACTGAATACTAAAATGTACGAAAACAAAATGCCCCTAAAACATCATGTATAAAACAAATGAACAGTAAATTAAATATACAGTATATACAGTAGATAATAATAATAATACATTTTATTTATATAGCGCTTCTCATAGTACTCAAAGACACTTTACATTAAAATCATCATATATAAAAGCAACACTAAAAACATAAAATACACAATAATGGTCACAAAAAGCAGTTTTGAAAAGGTGGGTTTTGACTTGAGATTTGAACATGGAGAGGTCAGTGCAGTCTCGGATGTGTTTGGGGAGAGAGTTCCAGAGGGAGGGTGCAGCTCTGGAGAAGGCTCTGTCGCCCCATGTCCGGTGCTTGGTCCTGAGTGGAAGGGACAGGAGGTTGGCATCAGAGGAGCAGAGCCGACGGGATGGAGTGTGGTGGTGGAGCAGGTCGGTGATACCAATACCAATATCAACATTGTCTGTCAATTGCATGATAATCATCATACAAGCTATTCAAATTGATGCTTATTAGTGCCACTGCCATGCATAAACATACCTGTTCTTTCATACAATACTGAACTATTAAAATAATGGACAGATTCATGTTTAGAGAAAAAAGAAAATTAATTATGATAATTTGTTTAAATTGTCTAATCAACCAAAAAATTTCGCGGACCCCCTGTTGAAGACCTCTGGTCTAGGGTACTGCAGGGTGCAGAAAACACACACACACACACACACACACACAGCAATAGGATAAGACTGATGGAGACGTACAACAATGTGTACGACACGTGTATTAAAAATGGAACCCATGTTTCAACATGTATCCCTCCTCGTTAGTATAGTGGACAGTATCTCCGCCTGTCACGCGGAAGACCGGGGTTCGATTCCCCGACGGGGAGAATTTATTGTTTTTACTGTAGATGTGTATTACATTTGGACTTCCTGAAACATATATATATATATATATACACACAAGTTTAGCGCATTTTTATTTTTGTATTATTATTTGTTTTATGTATCTTAAATCTCCGTATTTACAATCTATTCGTACACTCTCCAAGAATGGTTTCCGGAGCCTTCTTGCTGTCGGATCTTTATTGACCAATGTCCTCAGTTTTTAAGTTTTAAATGACATATATTTTGATTGTATGATTGTCACAACTTCCTGCTCACACACAGACAAAACACCTGGAACATAAAGTCAATAACCAAATAAGGTAACAGTTTACTTTTGTAATACGATGAGGAATCCTCAAAATACAACATTCAGCATAATAATAATCCAACAGAAGCTTTGACTGTTACAGCATCGGTTCTGGAATCTAATGCATGCAGGGTTAAAAATATGCCGGTATGAAACCAGAGAGGGAGCATGACCTTTGTTCTAAAGTCTGGATGAATGTGAAATGTAATGTTCAGGCAGTGGGGACAGTTAAATCACAGGTGATCCTTTTCAAAATAAAGCTTCCTGTCATCACTGGTTAAACTGGCTAATCAGGTTTTAGAAAAGTACTTACACCAGAAAACAAGACTGAAAGAGTCTGCAGGCATGCTAGCTGAACGCTAACGTCACAACAGTGATGCTAACATGCAGATTTATTTAGCAGGTAGCATGATCGTCGTCATTTAGCGTGTTAGCATGCTAACTAGCAGTAAAAGCAAAGTACAGTTGAGGCTGATGGGAATCTCATCAATTCTGCAGGTATTTGGTCTTGAACCAAAGAGAAATGTATTACAGTTCATCCCCTGAGGACCATGAATGTCTGCAGAAAATGTCATTGGACCAGCGAACTACTTTTGGCATTTACACTTAAGTTCTTGATGTTTCACAACTAAATAATTAGAAGGAAATCTGATGGTATTGCCCTAAACCGATAATTTCTTAATAATATGAAATGGTTTTAAAAGTCAGTTGTACGTTTTTAAGGAAATATGAAAACATATTTGTTCAATCAACCACATAAAACACAGTCAACAACTTAACAACCAAAAACACTCAGAAAGCAGACAAATGAAGGCAAAGTAGAGAAAAACCTGTTAGCTAAAAATAAAAAACGTTAAAATGTTTCACATGAAATTAGCGAGCAGGAGCTGAGACAAGAAGAGTAGAACTGCATAGAGAGAAAAATATTCTCCTAGTTTTCTTCTGAAATGCAATGACATCAATTATTCGTGTTTATCTCCTGAATAAACAAAGTTCTGGTTAAAAACATGAAACTGAAATGATTATAAAAACAACAGCGGAGCCATTTCTTGCTTCAGACTGAAGTGAAACTGGAAACATCGGACATATTGACCCAAATATCTAAACATCTGAACTTAACTGAGAGCCTACAGTCATGTTTGTGGCTCTTTGAGGCAAAAAAAACAAACCTTTTGCCCCAACACTCATTTGAACTGAATGGAGCTTGAACGCATTATAATGTAACTCAATGCAACCTCCGTTAATGTTAGCCGTTAGCTCTATTATTTAGCCAAGCAGGACTGTGCTGCCCACCAGCTGCTAACGGCTAACGTTAACTAGCTCTCATCCTGCTGATTTCAACACAGATTTGTTGTTCATAATGTCACATTATCAGGCAAAACAATTACAACCCGATCCAGCATTTTAGGCAGAATCTGAGGCGTTGTACAATTAATCATATTACCAAAACATTTTGACATGTGCTCAACCTGGGACTGTTAGGTAGTTGATAATCTGATATTTGAGACACATAACATCCGATCTGTAAGGAGCGTCACACAGGATCGTTGTCGTTGTTTGCATGCTAATGAGCTAGCTCACACGCGATGATGCTAACAACAATATGAAATGTTTTACATCACGTTTAGTAAAGAAATGATGGGGCTTATTATGGGATAACAGCAGACTCCGTGCCATGCGGATCCTCTGTTGATCAGAGACGTAGAGTGTTTTCTCCTGTTGCTACACATGCGTTTGGTAATAATAGAGTAGAAGAAGTCATAAAACCCTCGAGGCCGATCTTAACTGTGATACTGAAAAATACAAGTGTGAGCAGACTGGAGTTCTACTTCCTGAAAACGTTTTTCAGAACAGAAAATATGAGGAGAAAATGAGTTCATTTTTGTCATTAATGTATGACCATAGCACCCGTGTTCTCTGCAGGTAAACATGCTAGCTTACTAGCTTATAGCTGCTAGTTTATCTGACTAGTCCTCATGAGATCTGAGCCTCTGAGCCAGAGGGGAAAAAACAAATCCAGTGGAAAGATTCAGTGGGAACCAACGGAAGCACAACTGGCATCAACATCGTTCCCAAACTATCTTCAGCCGTACCCAAAGAGGAATGTCTCATTGGCTATTCTTAGATAATCTTAATTTAGCATAAAGCCTGGGAGCTGCTAACAGCACATGATAAAACAAAACAGATATGATGTGTTTACTAGAAGGACACTTAAGTACTTCAGTAAAAACTACTTTGTGTATCCGCTACGTGACTCGGACCCTCTCCAAAATGTAAACGGTTCTTCCTTTTCCCGTGCTGCACCCTTCCACCAAGTTTCATGAAAGTCGTGCCAGCGTTTCTTTTTACCTTTTGGAGAGAGCCAGGCTAGCTCTTTCCACCTGCTTCCAGTCATTATGCTAAGCTAAGCTAATTATCCCCCCTCTGGCTCCAGCTACAGATTTAGCATAGAGATGTGAAAGTGGTGTCATTCTTCTCCGTTCCTTAAAAGACCTCAAACGCAGCCGGGTGACAATGTATGTAGTCATGAATGGCATGATATATATATATAAATATATATAGTATCTAATAAAAAACAACAAAACAAAAGAAGTACCGACATTCTTTTGATGTTCCACCAGACATAAATTCCAAGCTAGCAGCTACGTTAGCAGGTTTGTGAGTATGGATTATTTTATAGAGATAAAACTCTAGTTCTGCTTCACATGGCTGAGTCACAGAATCACATTGAAGACCGTCCTCCTGAGTGTTATTGCATTAATATATACACGATATAAGAATTATAAAACAAAGACGATTAGGAACAGCTCGTTACAGGTTTGACAACGTGGGTACAAAACTTTTGTTTGTCTGTTGTTTTTTTTTACTGGATTGTTGGATCACTGTATGGATAGAAGTCATCCGCAGGCAGCATTTATCTTTAATAAATAGATTCAGAGAGGTGTGTGTGTGTGTCATGTAGAGACATTCATCAGCAGGTTTCTTAAAGGTGCAGTCCGTCATTCTTTAGTGAAACCCTCTGGTTCTCTTGTGTTCTCCAGAGTCGGATGAGATCTAGAACAGAGTCTGTGTGTCGTAGGTTAGCGATATAGAACAAAGTTGTCTGGATTCACATGTTTACACATATTTAAGAGCTCCACAATATGGAAAATATAGAAATTAAGCTATTCCATACATTTATTTTAAGAGTCGACAGTGTGCAGGAGCAGATTTCTGTCTAAAACGTGATAGTACGCAATGAAAAATCGAATAAATTGTTTCTTAAAAGTAAACCTTCAAAAACAGCGTTATGGTCCTTTTTTAAGGGTTGCTTTCAGTGATGAACAGGGATTATCTGTGGCACGTCCTCATAAGTATATGTATGTGTGAACAGCAGGCACATCTATCAGTTGATTGGACTCCTGTGTGTGCGTGTGTCTGTGTGTGTGTTTACAGCCTATAACAACATGTAATATTTATAGTGAGTGGCACAGCGTTCCTGTTGTTTCGGCAGTGTGAATAAAGTGTTCATGCATCTGTCCTCTTGTTTACGTGTCTTCATGCAGGGTTCTGCTTTGTGTGTGTGTGTGTGTGTGTGTGTGTTTATAAGCTACACTGCTTCCGTGTTTCCCAGTCAGTGGTTGGTTGAACCTCCAGCAGCCTGGGTGCAGTTCAGCTGTCCGAACCCAGGCAGCGTGACGCGTCCGTGGGTGTAGATGTCGCGGTCGGGCCCCTGGTTCATCCGTTTGACCAGGTTCTTCTCGTACAGCAGCGGGTGGTAGGCGCCGAGCGTGCAGGCGGCGTCGTAGAAGCGCTGGTAGTAATGGCAGAGCTCCGTCTTCCTCCGGGACGGCAGGAACTCGTAGACGTGCACCACCTCGCACATTGACATCATCAGGACGGTTCCTGGGCGGGACACGAGGGAGAGGGGAGCGGGTTTATAATGTCAATACAAACCGTCCTTTAACGTGTTGTCTTTACTGTCCTTTAACGTGTATCTTTACTGTCCTTTGACGTGTTTCTTGACTGTCCTTTGACGTGTATGTTTACTGTCCTTTGACGTGTATGTTTGCTGTCCTTTAACGTGTATCTTTACTGTCCTTTAACGTGTTTCTTTACTGTCCTTTGACGTGTATGTTTACTGTCCTTTGACGTGTGTCTTTACTGTCCTTTGACGTGTATCTTTACTGTCCTCTGACGTGTGTCTTTACTGTCCTCTGACGTGTATCTTTACTGTCCTCTGACATGTGTCTTTACTGTCCTCTGACGTGTATCTTTACTGTCCTCTGACGTGTATCTTTACTGTCCTCTGACGTGTGTCTTTACTGTCCTCTGACGTGTATCTTTACTGTCCTCTGACATGTGTCTTTACTGTCCTCTGACGTGTATCTTTACTGTCCTCTGACGTGTGTCTTTACTGTCCTCTGACGTGTGTCTTTACTGTCCTTTCATTTGTGTCTTTACTGTCCTCTGACGTGTGTCTTTACTGTCCTCTGACGTGTGTCTTTACTGTCCTCTGACGTGTGTCTTTACTGTCCTTTCATTTGTGTCTTTACTGTCCTCTGACGTGTATCTTTACTGTCCTCTGACGTGTGTCTTTACTGTCCTCTGACGTGTGTCTTTACTGTCCTTTCATTTGTGTCTTTACTGTCCTCTGACGTGTGTTTTTACTGTCCTCTGACGTGTGTTTTTACTGTCCTCTGACGTGTGTCTTTACTGTCCTCTGACGTGTATCTTTACTGTCCTCTGACGTGTGTCTTTACTGTCCTCTGACATGTGTCTTTACTGTCCTCTGACGTGTGTCTTTACTGTCCTCTGACGTGTAACTTTACTGTCCTCTGACGTGTGTCTTTACTGTCCTCTGACATGTGTCTTTACTGTCCTCTGACGTGTATCTTTACTGTCCTCTGACGTGTGTCTTTACTGTCCTCTGACGTGTGTCTTTACTGTCCTCTGACGTGTGTCTTTACTGTCCTCTGACGTGTGTTTTTACTGTCTGACGTGTGTCTTTACTGTCCTCTGACGTGTCTTTACTGTCCTCTGACGTGTGTCTTTACTGTCCTCTGACGTGTGTCTTTACTGTCTTCTGACGTGTGTCTTTACTGTCCTCTGACGTGTGTCTTTACTGTCCTCTGACGTGTATCTTTACTGTCCTCTGACGTGTGTCTTTACTGTCCTCTGACGTGTATCTTTACTGTCCTCTGACGTGTGTCTTTACTGTCCTCTGACGTGTATCTTTACTGTCCTCTGACGTGTGTCTTTACTGTCCTCTGACGTGTATCTTTACTGTCCTCTGACGTGTGTCTCTACTGTCCTCTGACGTGTGTCTTTACTGTCCTCTGACGTGTGTCTTTACTGTCCTCTGACGTGTGTCTTTACTGTCCTCTGACGTGTGTCTTTACTGTCCTCTGACGTGTGTCTTTACTGTCCTCTGACGTGTGTCTTTACTGTCCTCTGACGTGTGTCTTTACTGTCCTCTGACATGTGTCTTTACTGTCCTCTGACGTGTGTCTTTACTGTCCTCTGACGTGTATCTTTACTGTCCTCTGACGTGTATCTTTACTGTCCTCTGACGTGTGTCTTTACTGTCCTCTGACGTGTATCTTTACTGTCCTCTGACGTGTGTCTTTACTGTCCTCTGACGTGTGTCTTTACTGTCCTCTGACGTGTATCTTTACTGTCCTCTGACGTGTATCTTTACTGTCCTCTGACGTGTGTCTTTACTGTCCTCTGACGTGTGTTTTTACTGTCCTCTGACGTGTGTCTTTACTGTCCTCTGACGTGTATCTTTACTGTCCTCTGACGTGTATCTTTACTGTCCTCTGACGTGTGTCTTTACTGTCCTCTGACGTGTATCTTTACTGTCCTCTGACATGTGTCTTTACTGTCCTCTGACGTGTATCTTTACTGTCCTCTGACGTGTGTCTTTACTGTCCTCTGACGTGTGTCTTTACTGTCCTTTCATTTGTGTCTTTACTGTCCTCTGACGTGTGTCTTTACTGTCCTCTGACGTGTGTCTTTACTGTCCTCTGACGTGTGTCTTTACTGTCCTTTCATTTGTGTCTTTACTGTCCTCTGACGTGTATCTTTACTGTCCTCTGACGTGTGTCTTTACTGTCCTCTGACGTGTGTCTTTACTGTCCTTTCATTTGTGTCTTTACTGTCCTCTGACGTGTGTTTTTACTGTCCTCTGACGTGTGTTTTTACTGTCCTCTGACGTGTGTCTTTACTGTCCTCTGACGTGTATCTTTACTGTCCTCTGACGTGTGTCTTTACTGTCCTCTGACGTGTATCTTTACTGTCCTCTGACATGTGTCTTTACTGTCCTCTGACGTGTGTCTTTACTGTCCTCTGACGTGTATCTTTACTGTCCTCTGACGTGTGTCTTTACTGTCCTCTGACATGTGTCTTTACTGTCCTCTGACGTGTATCTTTACTGTCCTCTGACGTGTGTCTTTACTGTCCTCTGACGTGTGTCTTTACTGTCCTCTGACGTGTGTCTTTACTGTCCTCTGACGTGTGTTTTTACTGTCTGACGTGTGTCTTTACTGTCCTCTGACGTGTCTTTACTGTCCTCTGACGTGTGTCTTTACTGTCCTCTGACGTGTGTCTTTACTGTCCTCTGACGTGTGTCTTTACTGTCCTCTGACGTGTGTCTTTACTGTCCTCTGACGTGTATCTTTACTGTCCTCTGACGTGTGTCTTTACTGTCCTCTGACGTGTATCTTTACTGTCCTCTGACGTGTGTCTTTACTGTCCTCTGACGTGTATCTTTACTGTCCTCTGACGTGTGTCTTTACTGTCCTCTGACGTGTATCTTTACTGTCCTCTGACGTGTGTCTCTACTGTCCTCTGACGTGTGTCTTTACTGTCCTCTGACGTGTGTCTTTACTGTCCTCTGACGTGTGTCTTTACTGTCCTCTGACGTGTGTCTTTACTGTCCTCTGACATGTGTCTTTACTGTCCTCTGACGTGTGTCTTTACTGTCCTCTGACATGTGTCTTTACTGTCCTCTGACGTGTGTCTTTACTGTCCTCTGACATGTGTCTTTACTGTCCTCTGACGTGTGTCTTTACTGTCCTCTGACGTGTATCTTTACTGTCCTCTGACGTGTATCTTTACTGTCCTCTGACGTGTGTCTTTACTGTCCTCTGACGTGTATCTTTACTGTCCTCTGACGTGTGTCTTTACTGTCCTCTGACGTGTGTCTTTACTGTCCTCTGACGTGTGTCTTTACTGTCCTCTGACGTGTATCTTTACTGTCCTCTGACGTGTATCTTTACTGTCCTCTGACGTGTGTCTTTACTGTCCTCTGACGTGTGTTTTTACTGTCCTCTGACGTGTGTCTTTACTGTCCTCTGACGTGTATCTTTACTGTCCTCTGACGTGTGTCTTTACTGTCCTCTGACGTGTGTCTTTACTGTCCTCTGACGTGTGTCTTTACTGTCCTCTGACGTGTGTCTTTACTGTCCTCTGACGTGTGTCTTTACTGTCCTCTGACGTGTATCTTTACTGTCCTCTGACGTGTGTCTTTACTGTCCTCTGACATGTGTCTTTACTGTCCTCTGACATGTGTCTTTACTGTCCTCTGACGTGTGTCTTTACTGTCCTCTGACGTGTGTCTTTACTGTCCTCTGACGTGTGTCTTTACTGTCCTCTGACGTGTATCTTTACTGTCCTCTGACGTGTGTCTTTACTGTCCTCTGACATGTGTCTTTACTGTCCTCTGACATGTGTCTTTACTGTCCTCTGACGTGTGTCTTTACTGTCCTCTGACGTGTGTCTTTACTGTCCTCTCATGTGTTTCAATGACAGGGTTGACGTTGTACATACCCAGCAGGCCAGAGGAGGGCGGGTTCTTCTGGATGGGCTCAGCCATGTTGTCCTGTATTCGTTGCCAGACCTGCCACTCAAAGCGGGGGTGCAGGATGTAGAAAGGCTGCATAGGATGAAGCCTCCTGTACCTCTGGTACTGGGTGAAGATGGGGTAGTCGGTCCTGTTGTACCACTGCAGAGGGGGGGGACACATACTGCTAAATTAGTCAAAAAAGGTGGTTCAGTAACAGCGATAAAAGGTTCGACCTTTCTAACTCGTGTGTAAACGTCACCTGAGTGAGGTCAGCGGAAAAGGGGGCGGGGTCCCAGGCCACCAGCGCACCTGAGCTGTACAGAGAGCTGGACAGGAAACGATGGTCATCAGACGCCATCACCTGTAAGACGAGGAAACAAATAGTTTAAAAACAAAATACATTACATCCACATCTGTAGCACGCACTTGACTCATATCTCATTACATAAATTAAGCTTAATAAATCCTCTTTTGTTTTATTAAGAAGCCTGAGGAACACAAATCATGACAGGTTATTCTTTAATAGAAGTCATAACACTTAGAAATACCTGCAGAATTTGCCTAAAATTATTATTATTTGTAACTAATTGCTATGACTTGTAGACAGTTTACACAGAGAGAAGCTTCTGGAGTTTTAAACCCCGGAACTGTTGTTTTTGTTTGCTTGTGATAGTTGAGAGTGAAAATAAAACATGGCGAGAATTCACAATTTTCTGACATATTATAGATGTATAACAATTCAATAAATCATGAGTAGAACAATGTAAGACATATTATCAAATTATAATTTAGCATATGTGTGCTAAGCTAACCTCCATCCAAAATACAACATTCATGCAAACTTTGATAAAACAAACCAGGATCTCCTCAAACTAAGGGACAGAAATCATCATTTAGTTTTATTGTTCTCCGTGTGTTGGTGGTAAACAAAGTCCGAGCGCTGTGCTGTGAGATAAAAACACATCTTTGTGTTCACCTGTGAGTTGATGAGGCGGATCGTGGTTTTAGAACCGACATCCTTCTCGTAGCCGGTGGTCGGCGCGGCGTTGAAGCGCAGCACTGCGTCGTGAGAGTCTGTAATTTAATAACGGTAATAACATGTAGAGTAGAAACGGGGCATGTTGTTAAAGTGATGCTCAGGTTTAGTTGAAAGGATTTCTGAGTTCTTTAACATGATAATGATGGAAAACATCACACCTATCTCTTTGCCGAGTCCGGAGTAGCGGAGCGACCCTGCGGACGACACCACGGCGCAGCTCCCGTACGGCCCGAGGTCAGAGGTCAGCGGCTTCGTTGGCAGCTGTGCGGCCCAGGGCAGCGAGGAGAAGGGCTCGAGGTCGGGGGTCAAGGTAGCGACCTCGATGTTGTCCTTCAGCTGGCAGAGGAGCTTCGGGCCGCTCAGCTTGGGTCTGCTGGACACACCGCCAGGACCGGAGAACTCCACCCCGTACTTATTCATCGACTGACGGCAACAACCACAGACGCAGAAGACAATCGGGGACAAAATAAAAGCATAAGACAGTAAAGTTATAATATTTAGAATTCAGACTCACCTGATAGTTCTGCACCACCTTCCTCAGTCTGCTTCCCAGCATGCTGCTGGACATCTCGTCGTCCCACACCTCTCCCAAAAGCCCGTGAGGCCCGAAGAACTCGGCCTCCCCGACTCTGCCGCTCATCTCGCCCCTCCGCCGGCCTCCGAACAGGGTTTCCAACGCGCGCGTGAAGGGGCGCGGCAGCAGTCGGGCGAAGAACCCGGGGTGGTCCCGCTCTCTGGGCTTCCTCTTCGTCGTCGAGTCCCCGGCTTCGTGGGTGTGGTTCGGAGAGGAGAGGACGGGGATCGGACGCCGAGGGTCACCTGGGACGACCCCCGGGAGCTTCTGGGGGTCCACGTACATCGGCTTAGCTCCGCCTCTCAGCGCCTGGGTGAGTCAAAACATATTTACAGATAAACAAGGAAAATGTATCACATTACAAAATCTGGGTAATCGGTATTAACGACTGTTACGCTGCGACAAGAGTGTGAATGAAGCGTGATGTTTGTTACAGTTTTACTCATTTAGCGGCTGGCTAATTCACGAGCTAGCTTGCTGATTCCACCATGCTTTAATGCTCCACTTTCAGAATATAAGAAGCACTGCATGAACTACTGGGCTTGGTCTGCGTTACTCCACCATGTCGGCGGACTCTTAACTGTTCATGATAGCCGTTAGCATTTCAAACAGCTTATTGCTAATAGCTATCATGCTGACTGTTGTTATGATTATGGTTAAGTAAGAGTGCTGTAAAGGGATTGTTACGGTGACAAAATACAGTCTTAACTTTTATAAACATTTGTGAATTTGAGTGAATTTGAGTTTACATGCAAGACTTTGATATGTTGTATGCTAGCTAATTGCTAGTCGGGTAATTGCAATAGCCGGGTTTCAACCAGTAGAGGTCAGTCACTATGCATATTAATAACACTATCAAATAAATCAAATACTTTGCACTAAAATGTCAAGATTAGGACCTGAATCCATGGGAAACACGACTAAATACACGTTGGTTTTCAGCTGAAATAAGTGGTTTGCGGGTTTAGTTTTACAACATCTTTCAACCTGCAGCGGTCTGAAACGTCATCGTCATCTTTAAACGTTGAGTCGTCCTTCTGTCAGTAATAAGCCTCATGTCCTACTCTGCTGTGATTCTGGGATGGCGGTCGACAGACCTTCACGACGGAGTGCGTGCGAGGCTGAGCCCGGGTTCGCGCCCGGACCCCGAAGATGGCGTCGGTGACGGGCACGCTGTTCTCGGCACAGATGGCGTAGAGCAGAGCCATGGAGATGCAGAAAAAGGCCATGCAGAGGACGCCGCGGCGAGCCCGACGCCTCAGGCGCCACAGCAGGCTGACTCGGTCCATCGCCGCCCCGGGGATCTGCAGAGGACATTCACACGGCAGTCTGCGGTAAGTCTTTCCAAACTTCTGAAAGACATCCAACACATGAAGTCACCTCGGCAACAGTTACACCAACACAAGAAAAGCTGTCGGATAAAAAGAACACTGAGAACTAACACAAGATAAAAGTATGAGCATGATTATCCAACAGTAAAAGTAGGACAAGGAATAATAATAACTAGAATATCAACGGCTAACCTGTTATTAGCCTAGTGCTGAAGAGTAATGACGAAGCCAAGATAAATCCCTGCAGGGAGGACGGTGTTCAAACACGACTCAGCATTTACAGCAGCAGGTCGAAGACAAAGTTCTTTATTTTACCTAAAATAGTTATGATGTTATTTATGACAAACGGCTGTTTGTGTGTTTGTTTTTTCTTACTGACCCGTCGTAAAATTGATGAATCTGAGCCAGGATTTGATTAAATATATATATATATACATATATATATATATATATATATATATATATACGTATATATATATATATATATGTGTATATATGTATGTATATATATGTATATATATATATATATATATATGTATATATATATATATATATATATATATATATATGTATGTGTGTGTGTGTGTGTGTGTGTGTGCTTGGTTTTCCCTGCTGCTACACAGCGTGGCCAAGTGGACCAGAAAGAAGACAAGAAATCAATTTCATCGCATACGTCGGACCCCATTTGACTGCAAACGAGAGCAGAGAACTTATAAAATCGATATGTTCCCTGCGGTGTTATTTCTAAACATCCAGCAGCTGGTTTGATCACAGCCAGAAGCTCAACGAGCTCCACTCTGCTGCTGCATGAAGAACGTGAACCTGAACACTGAATATAGAAACAAACCAAAGTTCTCTTTGGAGGACAAACTGTCACAGTTTCTCATCGATATCACTTGATTTAAACGGGACCGGAGGGTTTTTAATCAATTAATCTGATGATTAGTCTCGGTCTGCAGTTAACGGTTATTTACACTATCGATCAATCGATTGTTTGTTCTGTAAAAAGTCTGAAAATAGTGAAAATAGTTCACCAACAGCCCAAAACCTCAGAAACCTCAGTGTTTTTTAGACGCTCATACTATTAAAAATATTTGTAACTTTTTCAGTACGAAGGCACTGAGTCACACAACTCGTCAATGTCCCGCTTTAACGATGGCAGCCAATCAAATCGAACAAGAGGCGGGCTTTACTACTTTACCCCTGACTTCCTGTTGTGATGCTGGTCCATGTGCTAGGAATGGATTTATTACCTCAGTAAACATTGTAAACATGAGTTTATGGTCTCAATCTCTAGTTTCAAGTCTTCTTCAATACAGCATGATGTTCATTTAGTACATTATGGTCCATTTAGAGTCACACAGACCATAAAGCAGGGGATGCTTTAGGGCGGGGCTACACGCTGATTGACAGTCTCTACCAGAGACGTATACGGCATCTCTACGTCACTCCTCCGCATTTCTAAATATAGTAACTTCCATTCACCGGTTGCAGAAATGATTGCGACGGTTCTGCAGGTATTTTGTCATAAAAGAAAGAATTTGACAATTTAAAATAGTCAGAGGTTCACCAAAGTTATAACAATCCATCCCATAGTAAAAATGACTTTAACTATTATCAATCATCAAAAATGTTTATTTTTCTGTTGAGCAATTGTTTAATCAGAATGAACTGCTTCAGCTTTAGATTCATCTTTTGTCGAAACAATGGAACAAATAATGAAAAGTGAGCGTCACAACTCACCGAATTCAAGTCTTCAAACAAAACCTCGAGGACAAAAGTGAGAAAAGCTTCATTCAAGAGTTAGAAATAGAAATCACTCGCGAGGTTGTTGAAGTCCAGTTCACACTGAATGAACCATCTGCACTAACAGCTGAGATACAAACTAAGTGACGGAAACGATCTCAATGATTGACCTCAGGGAGAAAATAAACAGGCTTTTTGGGGGAAACAGCTGCTTCCACTTTGACAAAAGGACCCGTGTGCATCCTGTAACTCTCTTTGATGAACAGTTGTATCAATACGGTGAATATGTGTGTATGTGTTTCTAGACATGTTGGTGCCTCTGTTAGTTCATTTCCATCAGTCCAACATTCTCTCTCTTTTACCTCTGTTTTTGGTCTCCACCACCACATTGTTGTCCTTCAGTACTTTCACACAGAACGTGAATATTACACGACGAAAAAGTGACAAACAAAGTCAACTTTTTCTGAGCTGTTACGCCGTACATAAAGGCATCAACCAATCAGGTTGCGAGGAGCGAACATGTTCAAAATGTACACGGTAAAGTACCACAACACAAAGACGGCACACGTTAAGCTGCATGATGTGCTGTATTTTTGATAATTGATTAATTTATCCTTTTTTTTATTGTTATATAAATATTCTTTAAAATTAGGCTCATTATTAGGTATACTGTTGCTTTTTAAATGACAAAGATGACAGTTTTAGAACTAAATACTTTCTGTTAGATGCTGAAAACAAGGACAATGAGGCGCAGCGTTTATTTATTATTATATCACCGCCGGTCTTTGTGTGTCTCATCTGTTGTTGTTGTTGTTGTTGCACTGGTAGCCTACATGTAACGTGACGGTTGGTCTTTGTGGTATTTATCCCGCCCCTTCCTCCATTGTGATTGGACGGCAGGATGAAAAAGTTTTACCCCAAAGTTGAACACTTGACGACCAGTCAAGGCGGTTGGTTTGTCAATAGAATGGTGTTGTTACAGTGGTTGCGTCAGGCTGTTCTCGTTGTCCGTCACTTTAATTTTTTAAACTTTAACAGTTAAGAAATTCTGTCAATGACTGAAAATATGCGGCAAACACGACCTCTGTCTTTTTATATTGTGACATATTGATGCATTTAAAAGCTCCGTAAAGCCGAGATTCAGTTGCAGATTTGGCTGATCGCTCTCCACCCACATTACAACACACAACTAGTGGTGTCACGGATCACGGATCGATCCGTGATCCGTACGGATCACCCCTCACGGTTCGGATCACGTGTGAACCGCGGATCAACTGAGTATTTTACCTTTTTTTTTTTTTTTTTTTTTTTTAATAGTGTAATCATCATAGTGTGTAAAAGTTTTACTGCTGATGTTCCTTTTCTAGTAACAAGTCCCTGAATATCAATTTTAAGTGTCAGTGTACAGATATAAAGCAGTCGTGTGTTCACGTGAACAAAGCGTGTCAAGAGTATTTCACGGTGAGTCATGGCGAGCGGAGGAGCGGAGGAACTTGAGAGGCCACCGGCGTCTTATAAGTCGCAAGTTTGGGAGCATTATGGCTTCCCTGTATATTATAATGATGGGGTAAGGGTGGTAGACAAAACCATTACGGTATGTAGGCATTGTTTACAAAGAAAGCCATACGAACACGGCAATACATCGAGCATGGCCACACATTTGAAGCGCCACCATCCTGGTCTATCAGCGACGGGGGGAAAGCCGCAGCAACAAGGTATCCTCGCATCATTTACGAAACCGTTTGTGGCAGAGTCAGACCGGGCTAAAGCCATTACAGCATCAATTGGAGTCTTTATTGCTGCGGACATGAGGCCATACTCAGTGGTAGAAAACAAAGGATTTCAGAATATGCTTAAAGTGCTTGAGCCACGTTACGAAGTCCCCTCACGCAACCACTTCAGTGGGAAGATCGTTCCAGGCCTATATGAAGAAGAAAAGATCAAGATTGTAGACGAGTTATCCAAGGCATCCTTTGTTGCCATCACCACAGACGGGTGGACCTCCAGGGCAACGGAGAGCTACGTGACTGTGACCGCTCACTTCATCACGGAGGAGTGGGAGATTCATAGTCCGGTGCTGCAGACACGCCCCCTCTGTGAGAGTCACACAGCCACAAACCTGGCGCACGTGCTGACAGAAGCAGTAGCAGAGTGGAAGCTAGACAGGCCCAATAGCAATATTCCGGTCACCACAGATAATGCCAGGAACCAAACAAATGCAGTCATAGAAGCTGGACTGGGACCACAGATACCTTGTTTTGCACATGTGATCAATTTAGCATCACAAAGGGGAATCTCAGTGAACCAGATGGACCGCCTCCTTGGGAGAATCAGGAAAGTGGTTTCATTTTTCCACCGAAGCACAACAGCCGCTCATGTGCTTAAGACCAAACAAGAAATGCTACAGCTACCGTCCCACAAGCTCATACATGATGTCCCAACAAGATGGAACTCCACTTATGACCTCCAGGTGCTCAAACCCCTCACAACCCTATTGAGCACTGAAACTACACCATCTGTGTCCATGATCCTACCTCTGAAAACAAGGATTCTGCAATCCATGGCCCCAAGTGAGGATGACTGCACAGTCACTAGAGATGTGAAGGCTGCCATTAGAGGGGACCTGAACCCCAGATACACTGCCCCCCCCAATCTACAAGACTACCTTCATAGATCTACTGCACTAGATCCAAGGTTTAAGTCCCTGTCTCACCTAGACCCTGCCCTATGCTTGAGAACATACAATGATCTCTCCACTGAGATTATGGCCACTGAAGAGGTAACAAAAAATGAATAAGAGCGATTTTTTTCATTGTTGTCATCCCAATTATAGTTTCATGAAACATGAGATAATTAGTTTTACAGATCAAGTAATTAATTTTTTTTGCAGGGTCAAGCCACAGAGCACACATTGACAGGACCAGACTCAGGAGGCATCTCCTCCACAAAAGAAGTCAGCCATAGAGGAGCTTTTTGGGGAGACCTTTGCGAGCAAGGATGCTGCTGACCGCCACACCTTTGCAAACACGATCACAGAGGAAGTGGCACTCTACAAGGCAGCAACTGGCATTCCAGTGGGGGGTGATCCGCTGTCATGGTGGAAAAGCAATGAGCATAAATACCCTCACACTGCCATGATGGCAAGACGCTACCTCGCTGTACCTGGCACTTCAGTGCCTAGTGAGAGGGTGTTCTCCACAGCAGGGGACATAGTGACTGCAAAAAGGTCTACCCTCTCCCCAGAGAATGTAGACATTCTCATCTTTTTGAAGAAAAATTTAAAGTTGTAGATCATTTCATAGGAATGGTAAACATTCCACGTTTATTGCAGTGTATTTGAATGGAAGGAAGTAAATATAGACACAAATTGTTGCCTAGCAGTTCAGTTTAGTTAACAGTGTAAGCCAGCGCCGGTCTGCTTTTTTTCTTTTTCACTTTTTTGATGCTGTAGACATTTGCTGTTTTTTTTTCTTCCAGTATTGACTAAAAGAAGAGGGTATCAAGTCAACATAATTCATGTTGCACTTAAACAGAATTGAGTATTCTTGAATGTTTTATTTAGATTTATTTATTTCATTTTGTTTCAAATTGGATACCTTCAATATTTTTGTTTTTATGCGAGGCTATAGCCCAAAGTTCTTTGCTTTCAGTGTTCTTGAACTTCTCTACCTAATAAATGGAAAGCAAAGTTACATTTGACTCCTCCCTTTTTCTTTGCTGATCCGAAAAATGATCCGAACCGTGACTCCTGAACCGTGATCCGAACCGATCCGTGAGGTTTGTGATCCGTGACACCCCTACACACAACACATTACTGTTAATATATATATATATATACTGTATATATATATACTGTATATATCTATTAGAGCAGCTTTGAATCAATATCAGCACATTAGAAGTTGAGTGTGGACAGATATCACGCCTCAATGAAGGAAATCTTAACGGCTGCAGAGCTGCAGACAGATGGTGTTGTCACCAGATATATCTGCTTAAAGATGTCACCCTAAATCCCCAGCCTTCACACACACACACACACACACACACACACACACACACACACAACCACACCAGAGGTGTGCGTGTGAATTATGCATGGGTTTATGGAGCCATAAACTACCCAAGATTAAAAGGTATGAGTGTGTTGCTGCAATGTGTGTGTGTGTGTGTGTGTGTGTGTGTGTCTTAATCTGGCCTGGCGGTGTGAGAGGGAGTTAGATGAGTGTGTGTGTGTGTGTGTGTGTGTGTGTGTGTGTGTGTCAGCAACAGCAAAGCTCTGGAATCAAACCACGGAGCCGGTTGATTGGTCGGCTGCTGTCATTCATGTTTTCGGCCAATCAGAGAGCAGAATCCAGCTGAATATCTCGTTCTCTTCTTTAATGGCAGAATATATATATATATGTATATATATATTCATATTAGTGCTGGGCAACGATTAAAATATTTAATCGCGATTAATCGCATGGATGTTTTGCGATTAATCGCATTGTTATGGCAAAGTTCAATAATGAATTCAAAAGTAGTGTATTGCGCACTTTTATCACTGCTATATGAACAAAAGGGCAATAACATTTGGTTCACGAGATGCAGGCAGCATGTTTTATACTTAATGTGAATATAATTCATACTTTGTTGGCATCTTATTCTGAAAACCGGATGTTCGTCTGAAGAAACCGGATGTTGTCTCACGTTAATCTTTCCGCTAACTTTCAAAGTCCTTCGCTCGCTCCCGATCTGTGCCGTTTAAATGCGTTTACCGTGAATTTCAGCATATATTTTGATGTGTTGATGTTGAATGTTTGTGATAAACTGAAGGACGAAGTGTTCCTTTATGTGTTGATGTTGAATGTTTGTGATAAACTGAAGGATGAAGTGTTCCTTTCTGTGTTGATGTTGAATGTTTGTGATAAACTGAAAGATGTAAGTGTTCCTTTATGTGTTGATGTTGAATGTTTGTGATAAACTGAAGGATGAAGTGTTCCTTTATGTGTTGATGTTGAATGTTTGTGATAAACTGAAAGATGTAAGTGTTCCTTTATGTGTTGATGTTGAATGTTTGTGATAAACTGAAGGATGAAGTGTTCCTTTATGTGCTGATGTTGAATGTTTGTGATAAACTGAAGGATGAAGTGTTCCTTTATGTGTTGATGTTGAATGTTTGTGATAAACTGAAGGAAGTGTTCCTTTATGTGCTGATGTTGAATGTTTGTGATAAACTGAAGGATGAAGTGTTCCTTTCTGTGTTGATGTTGAATGTTTGTGATAAACTGAAGGATGACGTGTTCCTTTATGTGTTGATGTTGAATGTTTGTGATAAACTGAAGGATGAAGTGTTCCTTTATGTGTTGATGATGAATGTTTGTGATAAACTGAAGGATGAAGTGTTCCTTTATGTGTTGATGTTGAATGTTTGTGATAAACTGAAGGATGAAGTGTTCCTTTATGTGTTGATGATGAATGTTTGTGATAAACTGAAGGATGAAGTGTTCCTTTATGTGTTGATGATGAATGTTTGTGATAAACTGAAGGATGAAGTGTTCCTTTATGTGTTGATGTTGAATGTTTGTGATAAACTGAAGGATGAAGTGTTCCTTTCTGTGTTGATGTTGAATGTTTGTGATAAACTGAAGGATGAAGTGTTTCTTTATGTGTTGATGATGAATGTTTGTGATAAACTGAAGGATGAAGTGTTCCTTTATGTGTTGATGATGAATGTTTGTGATAAACTGAAGGATGAAGTGTTCCTTTATGTGTTGATGTTGAATGTTTGTGATAAACTGAAGGATGAAGTGTTCCTTTATGTGCTGATGTTGAATGTTTGTGATAAACTGAAGGATGAAGTGTTCCTTTCTGTGTTGATGTTGAATGTTTGTGATAAACTGAAGGATGAAGTGTTCCTTTATGTGTTGATGTTGAATGTTTGTGATAAACTGAAGGATGAAGTGTTCCTTTATGTGTTGATGTTGAATGTTTGTGATAAACTGAAGGATGAAGTGTTCCTTTATGTGTTGATGTTGAATGTTTGTGATAAACTGAAGGATGAAGTGTTCCTTTATGTGTTGATGTTGAATGTTTGTGATAAACTGAAGGATGAAGTGTTCCTTTCTGTGTTGATGTTGAATGTTTGTGATAAACTGAAGGATGAAGTGTTCCTTTATGTGTTGATGTTGAATGTTTGTGATAAACTGAAGGATGAAGTGTTCCTTTATGTGTTGATGATGAATGTTTGTGATAAACTGAAGGATGAAGTGTTCCTTTATATGTTGATGTTGAATGTTTGTGATAAACTGAAGGATGAAGTGTTCCTTTATGTGTTGATGTTGAATGTTTGTGATAAACTGAAGGATGAAGTGGTGACGTTACCTTGTAGCCCATGTTGTGTGTGCGGTACCACACGCTGTGTTGCTGTTGGTGTTGCTTAGAAACGGTCTGCTGCCTTCAGGTTCCCCTCATCGCCTCTGAAAATATATGTTCACATATAAACAGTCAGCTTTTTGCACAACAACATCTTTCACTTCTCTTAAACATTTGCATAAAAGCTACTTATCACGTTTCTTAAGACTTAAAAAATGCTCTTAAAATTAAAACAGAAGCTCCCAAAAAAACAGAATTGGTGACGATTAATATGTATTTAAAAAAAATGGGTTTTACTTATGTTTTTGCAACCCTCCAGCGATAAATCTAGTACTGATTTCCACATATCTGGAACAAAGTCCCAGAAAGCTGCAGGTCTGCTGAGACCCTCAGCTCATTTAAATCAAGATTGAAGACTTTTCTGTTTGCTGCTGCCTTTAATTGAACCACATTCAATTAATATATTAATCAATTTCCTGCATTTCTGCATCTTACTACTGAATTGTATTTCTTACACTGTTTCTTTAATTGTTTTTAAATCTCCTTTTCTTTTGCCTTGTGTTTTGATGCTTTTAATGGTTTTTATGTGAAGCACTTTGAATTACCTTGTTGTTGAAATGTGCTATACAAATAAACTTGCCTTGCCTTGCCTTGCCTTACTGTGCAAAATTGAAAAAAAGTACAAATTTTAGGTACTTGTACATTACTTGAGTACCTTCATGTTACTTTGTTAGCATGATTCATTTCTATGATTGTAGTTAATTTAAATGTTCTCTGAAATCAAATTTTGTACAGTGTGCAGATCTTTTACCCAAAAAATAAATCATCATGTTTAGATTCTTACTTTAGCTGCAACACAGTCAGATTGTAACATTTGTTGTGTACTTTAATAAAAGTCTAGTTTTCCTTAAGTCACCCTTCACATACATCCTAACTTATCTAACAGGTGAATCAGATTTTCTGCTTGTTGATCTCTTTGATATTGTTAAATTAACCCTTAGAATTCATCGTCAGGCACAACATTAACACAGCATTTATGTCTCTAATATCAGCTGTTATTTTAACATTTGTTTCATCACCGTTGACCTTCAGCTTCTGTGACTTTCCCCAGAAATCAGACATATGAAGTACAGCTTTCTGTCGTCCTTCTTTATCTCAGGACATGATAGTTTTATCTTCTGTGGACCATCATTGCAACACATCCTGTGTTTGTCACAGGGAAATTGTGCAGCGAGCAAGTTCTCATCTATCCTACGTTCAGTAAACGCACCTTAACAGTAATAAACCCTCTTAAACCACCTTTATTATGCTTATTTCTTTACTTTTTTCTTTCATTCATCACACGTTTTATTGTGTTGTGTATTAAATAATAAAATAAAAATGTAATAAGAAAATGGGGAAGAAAGAAAGGAAAATAACTATACGT
>JAFEUB010000298.1:285000-297500 GCA_024529925.1 Ophthalmolycus amberensis | reverse complement strand
GTTATACAAAAGCTTCAACCGGTTTACAAACATGAGGTGTGTTCAGAGCGTGTTTTGTGGGTAGACTGCTGTGATTGTCAGACACTAATATTAAATGTTCCACCCTAGAACCGCGTCTTCCTTACCCTGGTTCTTCCTCTCCCTCAGCGGTGACTTGGCGGTGTTCCTGGAGCTGCCGGTGGGCTCGGTGAGGCGGCCTCCTTTCTGCTGGAGGTATCGGCGGCTGTTCCTGCGGTACGCGTCCTGGCTGAGCCGCTGACGAGCCTTGTTGTGGATGCTCTTTGCATTTCGGATGGTGGACCTGAGACGAGGACACAGTTTAAAGGAGAGGAGGTTGGTGGTGATGCATCTTTAATGCTCTGTAGTGGACGTAGACGTGTGTGTGTGTGTTTTAAATATTGTTAACGATGAATTCTTGTGCAACAGACTGAACTTCCCTTTAGTCTGAAGTGACTCAACAGAAAAGTGACCAAAGAGGAACTTTGTGCAAAACATCAACTCCTCACAGTCGAAGGGTTTCACTTTAAAACTCAAATAAAACAAAGTGCTTTATTTGATACCAGATTCATTTCATTTGATGAACTCTTTACTTTTGGTTATTTTTAAACTGCTGATCTAATACCTGGAATGTGTGTGTGCGTTTATGTGTGTGAGATGTGTAGAAGCTGGTAATTCTAACTTCTCTTTGGTTTTTTGTGATAACATGAAGGTTAATTTAACTCATTTTAACTCTGAGTGATGTGTTCGTACCTGCGAGGAGGCGGTTTGTGTCCCTGCAGGTTGGTCCTCTCTGCTTCGTAGATCTCTCTCTTTCCGGCTTTGTGCAGGAACATAGAGGGGAAGTGACCCGTCTCATCTCCTTTCCTGTGAAAATATCCAGATTAACGAACAGTTACAACTGTAGGATTCATTTTAGAAGGTGTTGAAGGGACAGTAGGGATGTTTAGAGGTGTGTGTGTGTGTGTGTGTGTTTGTGTGTGTGTGTGTGTGTGTGTGTGTATCATACCTGACGACCCACCAGCCGTCCAGCAGCTTGTGAATCACCTCTATAGTTTCTCCGATCTCCAGAGAGATCTCGTCCGGCTGCTCCTTCTTGTAGGCTTTGATGCTGACGAACATTTCTCCTACGGAGGACAAAAGGCGTCACAAACACTGAAACTTTATTTAATCAACGTGACGATGTCATCAGCTTACCTTCGTAGTTCGGCTCGTCTTCCTCGGCCTCCTCCGGTCCGTCCAGAGGCTCCAAGTAGGACGCAGGGATCCAGCCTCGCTTAGACTCACACTGGCAGAACCACCAACCTGAAGGCAACAGCAGGAACCTCAAGACCTGGTCTCACTCATTAAACGTTAAAGTTATACGAGGAACCTCAAGACCCGGTCTCACTTATTAAACGTTAAAGTTATATGAGGAACCTCAAGACCTGGTCTCACTTATTAAACGTTAAAGTTATACGAGGAACCTCAAGACCTGGTCTCACTTATTAAACGTTAAAGTTACTACGAGGAACCTTAAGACCCGGTCTCACTTATTAAACGTTAAAGTTATACGAGGAACCTCAAGACCCGGTCTCACTCATTAAACGTTAAAGTTATACGAGGAACCTCAAGACCCGGTCCCACTTATTAAACGTTAAAGTTACTACGAGGAACCTCAAGCCCCGGTCTCACTTATTAAACGTTAAAGTTACTACGAGGAACCTCAAGCCCCGGTCTCACTTATTGAACGTTAAAGTTACTACGAGGAACCTCAAGACCCGGTCTCACTAATTAAACGTTAAAGTTACTACGAGGAACCTCAAGACCTGGTCTCACTTATTGAACGTTAAAGTTATACGAGGAACCTCAAGACCCGGTCTCACTTATTGAACGTTAAAGTTACTACGAGGAACCTCAAGACCCGGTCTCACTTATTAAACGTTAAAGTTATACGAGGAACCTCAAGACCTGGTCTCACTTATTAAACGTTAAAGTTACTACGAGGAACCTCAAGACCTGGTCTCACTTTTTAAATGTTAAAGTTACTACGAGGAACCTCAAGACCTGGTCTCGCTTATTAAATGTTAAAGTTACTACGAGGAACCTCAAGACCTGGTCTCACTTATTAAACGTTAACGTTATACGAGGAACCTCAAGACCTGGTCTCGCTTATTAAATGTTAAAGTTATACGAGGAACCTCAAGACCTGGTCTCGCTTATTAAACGTTAAAGTTATACGAGGAACCTCAAGACCCGGTCTCACTCATTAAACATTAAAGTTATACGAGGAACCTCAAGACCCGGTCCCACTTATTAAACGTTAAAGTTACTACGAGGAACCTCAAGACCCGGTTTCACTCATTAAACGTGAAAGTTATACGAGGAACCTCAAGACCCGGTCTCACTTATTGAACGTTAAAGTTACTACGAGGAACCTCAAGACCCGGTCTCACTAATTAAACGTTAAAGTTACTATGAGGAACCTCAAGACCTGGTCTCACTTATTGAATGTTAAAGTTATACGAGGAACCTCAAGACCCGGTCTCACTTATTGAACGTTAAAGTTACTACGAGGAACCTCAAGACCCGGTCTCACTTATTAAACGTTAAAGTTATACGAGGAACCTCAAGACCTGGTCTCTCACTTATTAAACGTTAAAGTTACTACGAGGAACCTCAAGACCTGGTCTCACTTTTTAAATGTTAAAGTTACTACGAGGAACCTCAAGACCTGGTCTCGCTTATTAAACGTTAACGTTATACGAGGAACCTCAAGACCTGGTCTCGCTTATTAAATGTTAAAGTTATACGAGGAACCTCAAGACCTGGTCTCGCTTATTAAACGTTAACGTTATACGAGGAACCTCAAGACCTGGTCTCGCTTATTAAATGTTAAAGTTACTACGAGGAACCTCAAGACCCGGTCTCATTTATTGAACGTTAAAGTTACTACGAGGAACCTCAAGACCCGGTCTCACTAATTAAACGTTAAAGTTACTACGAGGAACCTCAAGACCTGGTCTCACTTATTGAACGTTAAAGTTATACGAGGAACCTCAAGACCCAGTCTCACTTATTGAACGTTAAAGTTACTACGAGGAACCTCAAGACCCGGTCTCACTTATTAAACGTTAAAGTTACTACGAGGAACCTCAAGACCCAGTCTCACTTATTGAACGTTAAAGTTACTACGAGGAACCTCAAGACCCGGTCTCACTTATTGAACGTTAAAGTTATACGAGGAACCTCAAGACCCAGTCTCACTTATTGAACGTTAAAGTTACTACGAGGAACCTCAAGACCCGGTCTCACTTATTGAACATTAAAGTTACTACGAGGAACCTCAAGACCCGGTCTCACTAATTAAACGTTAAAGTTACTACGAGGAACCTCAAGACCTGGTCTCACTTATTGAACGTTAAAGTTATACGAGGAACCTCAAGACCCAGTCTCACTTATTGAACGTTAAAGTTACTACGAGGAACCTCAAGACCCGGTCTCACTTATTAAACGTTAAAGTTATACGAGGAACCTCAAGACCTGGTCTCACTTATTAAACGTTAAAGTTACTACGAGGAACCTCAAGACCTGGTCTCACTTTTTAAATGTTAAAGTTACTACGAGGAACCTCAAGACCTGGTCTCGCTTATTAAATGTTAAAGTTACTACGAGGAACCTCAAGACCTGGTCTCGCTTATTAAACGTTAACGTTATACGAGGAACCTCAAGACCTGGTCTCGCTTATTAAATGTTAAAATTACTACGAGGAACCTCAAGACCTGGTCTCGCTTATTAAACGTTAACGTTATACGAGGAACCTCAAGACCTGGTCTCGCTTATTAAATGTTAACGTTATACGAGGAACCTCAAGACCTGGTCTCGCTTATTAAATGTTAAAGTTACTACGAGGAACCTCAAGACCTGGTCTCGCTTATTAAACGTTAACGTTATACGAGGAACCTCAAGACCTGGTCTCGCTTATTAAATGTTAAAGTTATACGAGGAACCTCAAGACCTGGTCTCGCTTATTAAACGTTAACGTTATACGAGGAACCTCAAGACCTGGTCTCACTTATTCAAACTGAGACTTTGTATCTTTTGTAAACTCTTTGTTGATCTCGGCTACAAATAAAGATAAAGTCGACGTTGGTGTTCCAGAGTGGAGCTCTACTCACCGTTCTGGTTTTTCTCCACGATCTCCACCAGGTCTCCGGTGTGCAGGTTGATCTCGTGTTTGGACGTCTTTTCGAAGTCTGCGATCACTCTGTAGGTGTCCAATATGATGGGGCCGGAAATCTCTGAGGTAAACAATAAACACAATAAACATAATTATCTCTTTCGGTCACAGTAGCAAACAGTGAAATCTACGTTTTTACAGTGAAAACAGTATATTGTAAAATACATCAAAGACATTTTGTTAAACAGCCAAAACCACATATCTGGAGTCCAAGATCCAAACAAAGCAATATTAAATCATAAATCATAAAGACTCGACTAATGGTGACAAGTTGGGCAAAATCAAGACATAATTATTTCTTGATTTCAGGAAAAAACACTAAAACTTTTACAGGAAACAAATAAAACCCAGTCGCTGGAGTTAACAGTTACAACTGATTATTAAAACATGAAATACATTTATAGATGAACGTGAATATTTGAATTACAGAAAAGAAGCTTTGCAGCAAGAAGACACTTGTTTATTTTACATTTCATAAACAAAGGCAACTCAAAATGATTTCGATAAAGCATAAAACATAAGCATGAAGAGAAATATACGAAAATATGACAATTTATAACTAAATATTATTCTCACCGGATGCGTTTCCTCTGGTCGACTCTTTGGAGATCACAAACGTCTCGTTTCTCTTCAGCCTGAAGAGAAAATGTGCGTGTGATTGTGAGTGTGAGTGTGTGAGTGAGTGTGAGTGTGTGAGTGTGTGAGTGTGTGTGAGTGTGTGTGTGTGTGAGTGTGAGTGTGTGTGTGTGCGTGTGCGAGTGTGTGTGTGTGTGTGTGTGAGTGTGTGTGTGTGTGTGATTGTGTGTGTGTGCGTGTGCGAGTGTGTGTGTGTGTGTGTGTGTGATTGTGTGAGTGAGTGAGTGTGTGTGTGTGATTGTGATTTTGAGTGTGTGAGTGTGTGTGTGAGTGTGAGTGTGTGAGTGTGAGTGTGAGTGTGTGAGTGTGAGTGTGTGAGTGTGTGCGTGAGTGTGATTGTGTGAGTGAGTGTGTGTGTGTGTGTGTGATTTTGAGTGTGTGAGTGTGTGTGTGAGTGTGAGTGTGTGAGTGAGTGTGTGTGTGTGTGATTGTGAGTGTGTGAGTGTGTGTGAGTGTGAGTGTGAGTGTGTGTGTGATTTTGAGTGTGTGAGTGTGAGTGTGTGTGAGTGTGTGAGTGAGTGTGTGTGTGTGTGATTGTGAGTGTGTGAGTGTGTGTGTGAGTGTGAGTGTGTGAGTGTGTGTGTGTGTGAGTGTGAGTGTGAGTGTGTGAGTGTGTGTGTGTGTGTGATTGTGTGAGTGAGTGTGTGTGTGTGATTGTGAGTGTGTGAGTGAGTGTGTGAGTGTGTGTGTGAGTGTGTGAGTGAGTGTGTGTGTGTGTGCGTGTGATTGTGAGTGCGTGTGAGTGTGTGAGTGAGTGTGTGTGTGATTTTGAGTGTGTGAGTGTGAGTGTGTGTGAGTGTGTGAGTGAGTGTGTGTGTGTGTGATTGTGAGTGTGTGAGTGTGTGTGTGAGTGTGAGTGTGTGAGTGTGTGTGTGTGTGAGTGTGAGTGTGAGTGTGTGAGTGTGTGTGTGTGTGTGATTGTGTGAGTGAGTGTGTGTGTGTGATTGTGAGTGTGTGAGTGAGTGTGTGTGTGTGTGTGTGTGTGATTGTGAGTGTGTGAGTGTGTGTGTGAGTGTGTGAGTGAGTGTGTGTGTGTGTGCGTGTGATTGTGAGTGCGTGTGAGTGTGTGAGTGAGTGTGTGTGTGTGATTGTGAGTGTGTGTGTGTGTGTGTGTGATTGTGAGTGTGTGAGTGTGTGTGTGTGTGCGTGTGATTGTGAGTGTGAGTGTGTGTGTGTGTGTCACTGACGTGTTTGGGGTGGGGGGGTTCTCGTCCTCTCTCCTGACCCTGAAGAAGGTTCCGAGTTCTCTGCATCGTGAGATGTGCGGCGGCAGGTTGATGAGTGAGTGACAGTATTCAGCCAGCGTGTTCTGTCTGGTCTCTGGTGACTTCTCACTGATCAGCCACCGCGGAGCTGAGCACACAAACAACAACGGTCACATGTTTAAAATAAACAACAACAACAACAACGACACAGGAACTGGACGACGGTTTCCCAGAGACGCCGTCTTTAGATTCTGGAGAAATGTCTTTTTATTTGATCCTACAATAAAGCATCACAGCCCAAGATCAAAATAAAGAAAAATTAAATCACGAATCATGAAGACTAATTTGAGTGCATAAATTACACAAATGAGTTTTTTTTCTCTGTAAAAAAAACAAGAGAAATTATAAAGAAAGGAGAAAAATAAACGTTATTTGAAGCTTTAAATTTGATATTTTTTCAGTTGAGTTTTGAAAGAGAAATATAACAAAGTAGACGTTTGATTGTGATCTCTGTATTTCATGCTGTATGGAAATACTCCAAAACAATATTCCAACTGTTGAAACTTCTGGAATCTAGTCAGAGATTGTTTGTTGTTTGTAAAATCTGAATCTGTTGTGCAGTAAAAACTACATTTCCCTTTAAGATGTAGTCAAGATGTATGAAACATCATTTATATACTTTATATAGTAAAGTAAAAGTACTTCATAATTGTACCTGAGTTACTTAGTTACTTTCCTACCACAGCTCTTGAGAAGTGGAAGTTTCCAGACTTTCCGTTGTTTGAGCTGCTGTTGCATCAGAATTGAGGTTTTGTCTTCACGTTGCAACACGTTTGGTTTCGTCATGAACTTTCACGCACTAATGTGCTAACGTTACATGCTAAATGCTACATAATGCTGGATGTTAGCATGATGACAAACCAACACGCTAAATACATGTTTGAGTGAATCGGCTGTATTTAGAAGACTTTCATGTTCTCTGTGCTCTCTTCAAAGACACGCTGCCGCGATCGCTCAGTTAGTTTGACTTCGCTCAGCTAGACACTGAAGACTAACTGAAGCTTTCTTTGTGAGAACTCGTCAAATTACTGTTTTTGTCAATGGAGTCTGGTTCACCTTCTTTTCTTTTTAGCTCCACTACTATGAAGCGTATAATAATAGATAATTAATCCGTTTGTTTGTTCTTTTAAACATTATTTCTGTCTCTTCATGTTCTACTTTCCTTGTTCTTCATTGTCAGTCTTGTCCGTTCTTCCTTTAACCCAAAAACCCTCATTTTGAAATCAGTGACTTGATGCTTGTTGCAGCTTTTCTCCGTTGCTTCAACAAACACGAAGAAAGGAGAAGTGATTCACCCACATGTGTTGAACAACCTCAGGTGCTTCCTGAAAGAACGTTACAGCTTTCAGAGGGAGTTTCACAAAAACCTCTCATGCAGCTGCTTCAAAGTTATACCAGTTATCTTTTTAGTACCAGTCTGTGATCAACAGTGTTGCACTTAGTTTTGCTTCTTCACTCACTGACGTCGTAAAAAAACTAAAACTGAACAACCATGACGACAGGAAAACAAACACAATCTGCATTCTTTCACATGCAAACAGCTTAAATATAGGCAATATTATTATTATTATTGGTAATATTATAATTATTATTATTAGTAATATCATTATTATTTATATTATTAATATTATTATTGGGAGTAATATTATTATTATAATTATTTGTAGTAGTATAGTAGTATTACTATTATTATTAGTAATATTATAATGATAATAATTAATATTATTATTATTATTACCTGGTAGTGACGGGATGATTCTGTCCTTCTTCTCGATCTCACCAGACTCGATGGGAAACATCTCCTTCAACAATTTCTGTGACCAAAAAAACATCCAAACGTTTCTTTATCAAAGAGCGAACATTTTAAATCAGTTTTTAAACTTGACATTTGGTCAGCAGAGCTTTTATTTTGTAGGGCAGAGGGAGAGCTCACGTGGAAGGTGTAGATCTCAGGATACGTCCTGTAGATCAGCTTCTCCGACAGGTCGCTCCATTTCACCATCAGCATGTACACCTGCACACACATCACACACGTCACACACACATCACACACACATTACACACACATTACACACACATCACACATCACACACATCACACACACATTACACACCTCACACACACACACACACACATCACACACACATCACACACACATCACACACACATTACACACATCACACACATCACACACCTCACACATCTCACACACCTCACACACCTCACACACCTCACACACACATCACACATCACACCACACACACATCACACATCACACACACATCACACACACACACACATCACACACACACATCACTCACACACATCACACACACATTACACACCTCACACACACACACACACACACACACATCACACACACATCACACACACATTACACACATCACACACCTCACACATCTCACACACATTACACACCTCACACACCTCACACACACATCACACATCACACACACACATCACACATCACACACACATCACACACACACACACATCACACACACACATCACTCACACACATCTCACACACATCTCACACATCTCACACACATTACACACCTCACACACCTCACACACACATCACACATCACACACACACATCACACACACATCACACACACACACACATCACACACACATCACACACCTCACACACATCACACACACATCACACATCACACACACACATCACACACACATCACACACACACACATCACACACACACATCACTCACACACATCTCACACACACATCACACATCACACACACATTACACACCTCACACACCTCACACACACATCACACATCACACACACACATCACACACACATCACACACACACACACATCACACACACATCACACACCTCACACACCTCACACACACATCACACATCACACACACACATCACACACACATCACACACACATCACACACACATCACTCACACACATCACACACACATCACACACACATCACACACATCACACACACCACACACATCACACACATCTCACACACATCACACACACATTACACACATCTCACACACACCACACATCACACACATCACACACATCACACACATCACACACCTCACACATCACACACACATCACACACACATCACACACATCACACACACATTACACACATCTCACACACATCACACACCTCACACACACATCACACACATCACACACACAACACACACATCACACATTACGTCACACTTAAACACAGCGTCTCTATGTTCAGAAGCAGCTGAGTGGACGTTTTTGAAGCTTACGTAGTGCTGACTCGGGTACGAACGTTTCTCGAAGCCCAACAGCTCCACGTGTCTGACGTAGGTCTCCTCCATGCTGAGATACAACCGACAACTGAGAGGACACACAGAGGAGTACGGGGCTTATATACTGTGTGTGTGTGTGTGTGTGTCAACGCACCAAAAGAGTCACTTCCTCTTTACACGGCGACGAAAGTCATTTAACTTTATCGCAGAAAAAAGAGAAACGAGGAACTACTTTTTCTTTTCAATCAACATCTGTTGAAAAATGACGATAACAGCGCAAAACAGCGTCAACAAGCCAGGAAGCTTCATTAGACTTCACTCCTCATCTTTAGATAATAGCAAATGATTTCACTGCTGGATCTCTTTCTGGAAAAAATACAAGATTATTTAATAAGTTGTACAGGTCTGTAAAATAATTTGTTCTTTAAAATGTCACAACATGGAAAATATTGATTCCCGGTTCATGTTTTGTCCGACAAAACAGCCCGAAACCCAAAGACCTTTACTTTATAATGATGTAAAACAGAGAAAAGACGATAAATATTCATGATTGAGAAGCAGCAACAATATTTTGGTATTTTTGCCTAAAAAATGACTCAAAAACAATCAAAGCAGTTGCTTATTGGGTTTGTTTTGTTGGTAAAAGTTGATTTCCACTCTTCACATTCAGTCATTTTTGTTTTTCTGCATCGGTGACCGTCTGAAATATAAATAAAGCAAATATCTGTTCCTCTGCTGCTGAGGGAGGAAGTGGATTCATGAGGGATTGTTTGCCTTTCTTTTCTGCTCGTGTTCCTCTTCGTCTGTTTGCTGAACAAGTTGAGCTGAAAGACACACGAGAGACACGAAGAGCAGAAACAACAGACGAGCTGTGGACCAACGGAAACAGCCGAGAGGGGAATTCAACTTCCAGGAGACTTTGTTCGAACGTTAAGCGAGTACGGTGTGTGTACAGCCTCGTAGAGAACAAGTAGAATACACAAGTATTACAACCACAACATCAGCAACAATAAAGATGATACATTCAATAACGACCAGACACACGGTTCAGATCATAATGTTGATTATGTTAAAATCAGCTGTAAGAAGTATTTCTCTGTGATTCTGTGTCTTTAAAATCAGACAAACCGAAAAACAGGAAGTTGCTGCTTGAGTACAGTTATTTAAATATGTTCCTGCGCTGCTTTCAGATGTTTTGTAGACGAAGATATTATTTTACGATCGCTATTCAGCGTTAAGAGGAAGTATTCAGATATTTTATTGTTAATATGACATTCATAAAACTACTGAACTGTAAGAACTCTAAGTCACATATCAATATGGTTTCATGTACATTCATCCCTTCTTTGAGTTCGTTTATGCTTCTAGTGTTCACACTCTTCTCTCGCTGAGACCAACCAACCCGCTCTAGCGGGGAGATGGCGACACCTGCTGCCCGTTCTTCTACATTACATCGAAGTACAGAATCAGTTCCTGTATTTAGTGTATTACGTCATCACCTCCTGCACATCCGTTTCCGTAGTGTAGTGGTTATCACGTTCGCCTCACACGCGATTTTTTTCCACTTCGGGATCATCTTTGAACCTTTTGTCTCCGTGGCACAAATTCTGATCGTGTCATTTCATCATTACTGGCGATTTATTCATTCAACCTCCTGATCCGGGATCTAGGACGAAGAAAGACAGGGAACGGGACGAGCTTTTGGTTTGGTACCTGAACGCAACACTCTGAGTTTCTGTATCGAGCTGATTCTAGAATGTACAAATACACAATGCCCCTAAAACATCATATACAAAACAAATGACCAGTACAGTCAATCTACGGTATACATATATACACACAGTAGATGGTGTATCCATAAACATATTTACGATATAAGTGCTGAAACAATAATCATTATGTCAGGATCGCTGCTTCTCTGAATATCTGTTGGATTTGGAAAAAACTATAAAATGAATGAAAAGGATTGTTGTTTGATACGCTGAATTGAAAGTACAAGTAAGTAAGTCAGTCCAGGTGATTTTTATGAATACAATCTAGATATTAACTATAAACACAGATGTTAGGAAAACATTGAGCCACAATACAGTTATATCCTGAACATATTGTATTTATTCTAGTGCAATAAATGCATGCATTCTAGTGCAATAACTGTATTTATTTTAATGCAATAACCTATATTTCTATGATGATGGGACGTCTGCCACTCAAAGGGGACAAACAGCGGCCCAACATCACAGACATCTGACAGCATAGTGATCAGGAGAACCAGAGAAAGTTCAGAGAGTTAAGACTTATATTTCCACAGATTATAACTGTCATTTCATTGTTTCTGGTGACTTGTTCATTTTAAATGACCAACTTTAACTTCTCCTGAAGTGATTGTTGAATCACACATTATCTCTTCCTTCATAACGAACTGATTTGTTTAAATATTTAGGAAAAGCTGACAAGGCTTCCCCAATGAACTGTGTTTTGTTTCTATTATCAGTAACAGTCCCTTCAATGTTCAGCTGCACTATAAATGTGTTTGTTTCTAGTTGTCCTGCTGATGTCGCCGCCATCTCTCCAGCTTAGCTCGAGTCAGCCTCCAGCCATGTTCGGATGGTCTTCATAGCCGGGACCACACAGGCTCAGTGGGGCTCGTCAGCTGCCGATCAACATCCTGAAAGACAGAACAGACAGCAACCGGGACACAGAGCCCGCGTGGAAGGGAGGGGTCGTCTCAATGTATGAATCCATCTACTGGTCGAAAGCTGCTAAACATGGACCTTTATGGAGGACGAAAAACAAATAAATAAATGCATTCATAAATACAGGAATGAATGAATGCATGAATAAATGTAGGTGAACAGAAATGTAGAAATAAATATATGATATGTATTTCTTCATGTCCTGTTTGATTATCAACTTTTATTTATTTATCTATTTATTTATTTATTTCAATTTTTATTTAAGCATTTATTTATTATTTTATTTATTTCTGTATTCAAACATTTATTTCAGCATTTATTTATTTATTCCTGTATGTATTCATACATTTATTAATGCATTTATTCATTCATACCGT
>JAFEUB010000298.1:272500-282500 GCA_024529925.1 Ophthalmolycus amberensis | reverse complement strand
CTTGAATCCTTCATTACACAATGAACTACAATGATTAAGAACAATGAGCAAAATAGGAAAAACCTCTGAATCTGAAAGAAATGAGTTTTTAGGGGCTGATCACAGCGGGACGTTGTTCATATTTGTATTGTTCTGATTATCTTTTAGATAAATGTTGCTCACGACAATAAAGAGTCGTGTGAAGCACAAGGAGGCTAAAGTGAAGTCATGAAGCTCATTCTATGTTTTAAAGGACAAACAGCAACAGATTGTGAACATTGAGTATCGTTCTACAGAATGTAGAAGATAGAAGTCCGTGTTTCATGTTTGTTCTAATATCTCACACTAACATTGTTCCTGATAGTCTCTGCTTTCTGCTTGGACTCTGGTAAACCTGCTCTCAAGTCTACTTTCAATGAAGCTTTATGTCTGTGAGGTGCTTTTAAAGATTCACGTCTTCAGCAGGAACCAATGGGCTTGGAGCTGAGAGCCACAGACAGGAAGTCAGAAGGTGTGGAGAGACCGACACATTGTTGAGAGTAAGACAGACGGGCTGTAATAACGTGAGATCATATTCAGCCTGATGGTTTAAGGGAACATGCGTATCAAAGGGAGCTGGTGGTGGTTGTGTGGTAGAAACCATCTGGATGTGAGATGAGCTCCTTGGAGGAGCTACTCTGCTCCCTGAGCTCCTTCTTCTTCTTCTTCTTCTTCTTCTTCTTCTTCTTCTTCTTCTTCTTCTTCTTCTTCTTCTTCTTCTTCCTCCTCAGCTGCAGGAACACCCAGCTTATACTGAACCAGCTCAGTGTTCTTCTGTCTGCACGGCATCTGCCCCCTGTTGGCCTGCAGAGACATGACAGCACAGTCCTGTCTTCAGTTCACTGAACACAGAGCGAGAGCTTCATCTCAGTGGCTGGTCTAAACAGCAGACGTGTGTCCGTACCTTACAGTAGACGTAAAGGCCAACGTTCAGCAACAGCAGAGCCAGCGGCAGGACGATGGCTCTGATGATCAGAGGTCTTGGATCTGAACAAACACATGGACAGTCATCACATCACACGACATCATGAGTCCAACAGCTGCCACTGACCCTGAAACCTACAATCACTGACACACATCAACACGTTAACGACCGTCTCAGCGTTTGGTGTCCAGGATGAGCCTGGTTCTCTGAGTGAGGTATCGGAGCACACCGCCCTGCTTGCTTCTGATTGGTGGAGGAACTACACTTGAAGATGGAGAGTTGGGGGCTAAGGGGTGTTATGACTGATGTGGTGGCAGTGGAGCTTTGTGATTGGTCGCGTCAGAAGCTGCTTCAGTTCTCAGAACCAGAGTCATCCTGGTAACCAAACCTGCTCTGTGCTACAGTAGATTGTTATCTGTTGATAGACTGTGTTGAGGTTTGGTTACTATATGACATGTCTCCCACAATGACAGGAGTCACAGAGTCGTTCCAGAAACAACAACATGGACTCTGTGGTCAGCTGATCTTCAGTCAGTTTGGACCAATCATCTTCAAACCTGCATGTAACACAGTCAGCTTACCTAAGACAGTGATGGAGAGCAGACGGCTCTCAGAGGAGAAGCTGTGATTAAAAATATGGAGGTGATAAACACAGCTGTAGCTTCCTTGGTGGGCGGGCTCTGCAGCAGGAAACAGGAAGTGGGCAGAGTGATTGACAGCTGGCTGGGTGTAGTTTTGTGCTGAGTTGGAGGAGGTGAAGGTGAGCTGGAAGGAGCCTCCTGGGTACTGTGGCTGGATGGAGCAGCTGATGGTGAAGGTGGAGCGCCTGAGCACCGGAGCCCCCTGCTGCTGGGCCTCGGAGACCCCGTACATTGAGGAGGACACGGTGATGATTGGCTGAAGCAGCAGGTCTGTAAACACAGAGAGATGATGAAAGTTCATGTTTACCCTCCGTTGAGCAAGATGGACCCTGAATATGGACGAGATGTCACAGGTCTGACAGACAGACAGACAGGTGTGTCCTCCAGGTGGAGCTCAGCAGTCTCTGGAGGTTTGAAGCTTCCAGAAACCAGCCCACCTCTCTACACTTCAGGGTGTCGTTGTCCTGGATAACTTCACAGTTCAGTCCAATAGAAACCCACTGACTGTCACTGTGACAGAGGAAGGAACATGCTGGAAACACTGCTGTCAGAGATGATGTCATAGATGATGTCACTGATGGGCTTACCTGAGCAGGTGAGATCCACGATGGAGGAAGAGGGAAATGATGTTAAACAATCTCTCAGAGCAGATCCAGAGTGAACACAGTAAGAGTTGATCCTCCACACAGATCTCACTGAGGACTCCTCTCTCTGTCTGATAGTAACAGCAGAGCCACAGTCCAGCTCTCTGCAGGCAACAGCTGCTGTCTTCAGGGTCCAGTCATAGACATATACTGGTCTCCAGTCTCCTTCATGTTTCATCTCCAGTGTTCCTGCACAGCGACTGGCTCCTCCCTCCAACCTGACAGGTTCTGAACAGAAACAAGAGAGTCGTCAGTAAAGAACAAAGTGAGTTTCAGTAGAACAGAGATGAACCAGATCAAAGCTGCAGCTCCTCTTCTACCTGAGCAGGTGAGTCCAACAGCTTTGTTAGGTGAGCAGGTGTTTCTATCTGAGCCTGAGCTTCTACAGTCCAGGAGAGCAGACTCACGGCCTCCACACTGGAACTCTTTGGTCCACATTGGAGCCTCCACTTCTCCATAGAGCGCCCCCTGGAGGCCTGAAGGAGCCCCACAGCCAAGCTCCCTACAGACCACCTCTGCATCCTGCTGGTCAAAGTCATCTTCACACACTGAGGACCACCACTGGTTCGACTGGTTAGACTGGTTCGACTGGTTCGACTGGTTAGACTGGTCAGACTGGTTAGACTGGTCAGACTGGTTAGACTGGTTAGACTGGTTAGACTGGTTAGACTTCACCTCCAGTCTGCCTGAGCACAGACTCGTCCCATTCACCAGCCTGACAGAGTCTGGAGAGATGATAGAAGATGAAAGAGAGAGAGATAAAACACATCAGACACTAAATAACATTCTGAGAAGATCTGTGACCCAGAATATAAACGTGTTGATAAAATGATCCCTAACATCTCAGAGAGATGGAGCTGGACTCTCTCCTTCAGGAGTGTCCAGGCTGAAGGCCGGTGTGGAGGTACTGACGAGCCCCCGGCTGAGCTGAGCTGCTCTAAGTTGTGTCCAGTAGGTCTGTTATGGTGGAAACCAAAGAAGCTGCTGGTGGAAACCAGTGAATGAGAAAGCTGTGGAGCTGGAGGAGGAGTCCTTTCAGGCTGCTGGTCGGCCCAGAGGACTCCTGGAGCAGCAGCATTGGAGGTTTCATAGAGAAAGATATCTTGGTGCATTCAGCACCTGGTTTACTGAGGCAGCAGCTCATCAGACAAGTCTGCTGCCATTCTAGCTGCTGTGTGTGTGTGTGTGTGTGTCCACCTGATACATTACTGTCAGAGATGATGTCACTGATGATGTCACTGATGGGCTTACCTGAGCAGGTGAGATCCACGATGGAGAAAGAATCTGATAATACACAATCCTTCAGAGCAGATCCAGAGTGAACACAGAGAGAGTTGATCCTCCACACAGATCTCTCTGAGGACTTCTCTCTCCGTCTGATAGTAAACAGCAGAGCCACAGTCCAGCTCTCTGCAGGCAACAGCTGCTGTCTTCAGGTCCCAGTCCAGATAATCTACTGGTCTCCAGTCTCCTTCATGTTTCACCTCCAGTGTTCCTGCACAGCGACTGGCTCCTCCCACCAACCTGACAGCTTCTGAACAGAAACAAGAGAGTCGTCAGTAAAGAAATGAATTTAATTAATAAATATAAACTAACACTTGACTGCTGATTCTGCTTCGTTGGTTCTTTGTTTCTCTTTTCTTCCTCTATTTACCTGTTGATGTGTGATTTCCTTCAGCCTGGAGTCCTGGAGAAATAGACACATATTTGTTGTTTTAAGTGAATATAATAGAAATGTATTTGCAGTTTTCATCAAAACCTTATTGTGATGTTGTTACATTTATATTCAGACAGTTGGACCTGCATTAAAAACAAGACTGTGTTTAGACGTCTCCATCTGTTTCAGCCAATCACAGAAGAGGAGATTAAAGGGTCATATTTCTTTGTGACAGTACAACAAACAAGACATTTATTATTTCTTAAATTGAAATGCTTATTAACAAGGGCTTCCCTCAGAAGGCAGAGCATCCTGAGGGGAGGGGCTAAAAACAGAGAAATGTCCAAAGTTAAGAAGACATCATAACAACATGTTATATTGATTATTATCAGGCAGCAAAAAGGGTTTAGATGGTTCAGCCAATCAGAGGCAGCGAGTCATGACTGCTCTCTCAGTACTCAGTGATGAATACATTGTGTTTCCTGTGAGTCCTTCACAATAAAAGCCCCCATAGTGATTGTCTTGTGTGTTATTGTGGAGCAGCAGTAAATGCTGAGTCAGCATCAGCAGCAGCTTCATGCTGCTCTGGTGCCGTCTGTAGGAGAGTGAACAGGAAACAGTGAGGCTGCTATCAGACTACAAACAGCCTCACTGATCACATGCTGCATCGTTTCCTGTCTGTCAGTCATGAGTCTGAATCTATGGAGGACTCCACCACCACCACTATCAACACTGCACACACAGAACATTATGGATATACATTGACTGCATGAATATTAACTGTCCTACAAATATAATCAAGGACTTATGATTTGAGTCAATGTTGGATTTTAACTTGAATGTGTTCGTTGAGGAAACATCACGTTTAATAAACTAAGAGGAAACTTTTGATGTGTTGTTATTGTAACATGGAGGCTGGTACAGTTCATGCAGTCAATAATGAATCACTTTAATTATTATTATTCACGAAGAATCATTTATTCATTCTGAAACTTTGATATTTGATCGCAACAATACGACCTCACTCCATTGTGTGTGTGTGTGTGTGTGTGTGTGTGTGTGTGTGTGTGTGTGTGTGTGTGTGTGTGTGTGTCCTTCAGGTGGAGCTCAGCAGTCTCTGGAGGTTTGAAGCTTCCAGAAACCAGCCCACCTCTCTACACTTCAGGGTGTCGTTGTCCTGGATAACTTCACAGTTCAGTCCAATAGAAACCCACTGACTGTCACTGTGACAGAGGAAGGAACATGCTGGAAACACTGCTGTCAGAGATGATGTCATAGATGATGTCACTGATGGGCTTACCTGAGCAGCTGAGATCCACGATGGAGGAAGAGGGACCTGATATTAAACAATCTCTCAGAGCAGATCCAGAGTGAACACAGTGAGGGTTGATCCACCACACAGATCTCCATGAGGACTCCTCTCTCCGTCTGGTAGTAACAGCAGAGCCACAGTCCAGATCTCTGCAGGCAACAGCTGCTGTCTTCAGGGTCCAGTGATAGCCATATACTGGTCTCCAGTCTCCTTCACGTTTCACCTCCAGTGTTCCTGCACAGCGACTGGCTCCTCCCTCCAACCTGACAGGTTCTGAACAGAAACAAGAGAGTCGTCAGTAAAGAACAAAGTGAGTTTCAGTAGAACAGAGATGAACCAGATCAAAGCTGCAGCTCCTCTTCTACCTGAGCAGGTGAGTCCAACAGCTTTGTTAGGTGAGCAGGTGTTTCTATCTGAGCCTGAGCTTCTACAGTCCAGGAGAGCAGACTCACGGCCTCCACACTGGAACTCTTTGGTCCACATTGGAGCCTCCACTTCTCCATAGAGCGCCCCCTGGAGGCCTGAAGGAGCCCCACAGCCAAGCTCCCTACAGACCACCTCTGCATCCTGCTGGTCAAAGTCATCTTCACACACCGAGGACCACCACTGGTTAGACTGGTTAGACTGGTCAGACTGGTTAGACTGGTGTGACTGGTCAGACTGGTTAGATTGGTTAGACTGGTTAGACTGGTGTGACTGGTTAGACTGGTCAGACTGGTTAGACTGGTTAGACTGGTCAGACTGGTTAGACTGGTCAGACTTCACCTCCAGTCTGCCTGAGCACAGACTCGTCCCATCCACCAGCCTGACAGAGTCTGAGAGATGATAGAAGATGAAAGAGAGAGAGATGAAACACAGTGTCAAGTCAAACAGGATCTTTCTTTTATGTAAATAGAAGCAATACAAAGGACTGAAAAATACTATCAGTAAATAAAATAGCATGTAAAGCAGTTAGTAAAGTGATTCATATTCTGACAATCTGAGTGTTCAGAAGAGAAACAGGGCGGAACCAATCTGCCTGGACCTGCAGATGAGCAGAGGCCCGATCCCAACCTCCACCCTCACGGACTCACAGACTCTGAGGCTCCCGTAGAGTCCCTGAGGGTTCAGGACGGTCCCGCTGTCGGACCAGCCGGTGTTTGAGTCTCTCAGACACTTTGAGCCCTTCATCAACCCTTTCTGTAAGTCAGCATTAGATGCAGACTTTGCCTCAGGGAATTACCCACAAGTCATTGCAATGTGACGTTAAACACGAGGTAACCAGTGGACGAGACGTAAACAACGTTCAACAAAGAGGACGGCTCAGTGTGTTCAGCCTGGAGTATTACATGTACTCAGAAACATGAAGGGTTAAAGATAGAACATGGAAACATGAAATCAGAGGATATTTAGTGATATTCAACACGTTAAATATTTAATACATGTCAAATATTTGACTTCGTCATTGAAGCTGTTTTGACAAACACGAGTAAATAGATGATATGAAATGACCTCATCTTGTGAGGAAAGAGCCTGAAGACGTTCAAATCAGGGAGGACACAGTATACAATAAATACACACAATATACAGCTGATCTTTTGTTGCTGTCATGGTAACGTGATATGTCCCATTCATGTTCACACCATTTCAAACCCTCACAGTCTCTCACACTCAACCACTTAAGGCGACCTCAGTGAGTCCTTAAGGGTTCAGGGTTCGAGGCTTTAGGGGGACGTTGGTACTGGGCCAGACACGCAGTCCGGAATCAGACAAACACCACCGACACAGATCACAAGGGCTGAGATCTGAGATAAGACTGACGAGTCTAACAGTCCGGGGGGGGGGGGGGGGGGACAGAGAGAGAGAGAGAGAGAGAGAGAGAGACAGAGAGAGAGAGAGAGAGAGAGAGAGAGAGAGAGAGAGAGAGACAGAGAGAGAGAGAGAGAGACAGAGAGAGAGAGAGAGAGAGAGAGAGAGAGAGAGAGAGAGAGAGAGAGACAGAGAGAGAGAGAGAGAGAGAGAGCGACAGAGAGAGAGAGAGAGAGAGAGAGAGAGAGAGAGAGAGAGAGAGAGAGAGAGAGAGAGAGAGAGAGAGAGACAGAGAGAGAGAGAGAGAGAGACAGAGAGAGAGAGAGAGAGAGAGACAGAGAGAGAGAGAGAGAGAGAGAGAGAGAGAGAGAGAGAGACAGAGAGAGAGAGAGAGAGAGAGAGAGAGAGCGACAGAGAGAGAGAGAGAGAGAGAGAGAGAGCGACAGAGAGAGAGCGACAGAGAGAGAGAGAGAGAGAGAGAGAGAGAGAGAGAGACAGAGAGAGAGCGACAGAGAGAGAGAGAGAGACAGAGACAGAGAGAGAGAGAGAGAGACAGAGAGAGAGAGAGAGAGAGAGAGCGACAGAGAGAGAGAGAGAGAGAGAGAGAGAGACAGAGAGAGAGCGACAGAGAGAGAGAGAGAGAGAGAGAGAGACAGAGAGAGAGACAGAGAGACAGAGAGAGAGAGAGAGAGAGAGAGAGACAGAGACGGAGAGAGAGAGAGAGCGAGAGAGAGACAGAGAGAGAGACAGAGAGACAGAGAGAGAGAGACAGAGAGAGAGACAGAGACATAGAGAGACACAGAGATGGACCCTCAGGACAGTGAAAGAGTTGCTTGTGGAGGACCTCGTAGCGTGACCGTCTTTACATTTATTACTGTTTTCCCGGTCGTTGCGATCTTTCCATAAATATATTTTCTTCAATGTATTTCTTCATACGTGGCGGTGATGTTGTCTCACTTATTCAATCAATGGATGTGAGATGTGGCTTTTAGATCTCCAGCAAGATGTTTGTGAATGTGTGACGAATGTGTCGACAGAGGCAGAAAACAGCTGCTGCTGTTCAGTGAACGCAACACGCGCACGGAAGGGAAACCAGGAGGTTTGACAACCAGTCGGGCTGTAACACCGGTAAGAGAGCTGAGCTTTGCACCAACTGAGTGAAGATCCAGCGTTAGCATCACACCACGGGGATCTGTAGCCCACACATGCGGTGACAGTTGAACCCTTTGTTGTATGATATCGTTGTTTGTCTTTGATCAATTGTCCGCAAATGTTTTCATCTGTTTGTGAATCCTATGAAGGTGGAAGCAGGTGAATGGTGATCGTTAAAGAGGTTTCATTGTTTGTTGATGGTATAATAACATCCTGCTTCACTTTTGGTCGCTAAAAGTGCTGAAGTGAAGTATAATATGTATTACATGTGTCAGAACATGTTTAGATGATCGGATGTGACATTGGTGCTTAATACTCAAACCATCATGAATGCTTGCTGGTCGGCCCAGAGGACTCCTGGAGCAGCAGCATGGAGGTTTCATAGAGAAAGATATCTTGGTGCATTCAGCACCTGGTTTACTGAGGCAGCAGCTCATCAGACAAGTCTGCTGCCATTCTAGCTGCTGTGTGTGTGTGTGTGTGTCCACCTGATACATTACTGTCAGAGATGATGTCACTGATGATGTCACTGATGGGCTTACCTGAGCAGGTGAGATCCACGATGATGGAAGAGGAATCTGATGATTACACAATCCTTCAGAGCAGATCCAGAGTGAACACAGAGATAGTTAGATCCTCCACACAGGTCTATCTGAGGACTCCTCTCTCTGTCTGATAGAAACAGCAGAGCCACAGTCCAGCTCTCTGCAGACAACAGCTGCTGTCTTCAGGGTCCAGCCATAGTCATATACTGGTCTCCAGTCTCCTTCATGTTTCATCCTCCAGTGTTCCTGCACAGCGACTGTCTCCTCCCACCAACCTGACAGCTTCTGAACAGAAACAAGAGAGTCGTCAGTAAAGAAATGAATTTAATTAATAAATATAAACTAACACTTGACTGCTGATTCTGCTTCGTTGGTTCTTTGTTTCTCTTTTCTTCCTCTATTTACCTGTTGATGTGTGATTTCCTTCAGCCTGGAGTCCTGGAGAAATAGACACATATTTGTTGTTTTAAGTGAATATAATAGAAATGTATTTGCAGTTTTCATCAAAACCTTATTGTGATGTTGTTACATTTATATTCAGACAGTTGGACCTGCATTAAAAACAAGACTGTGTTTAGACGTCTCCATCTGTTTCAGCCAATCACAGAAGAGGAGATTAAAGGGTCATATTTCTTTGTGACAGTACAACAAACAAGACATTTATTATTTCTTAAATTGAAATGCTTATTAACAAGGGCTTCCCTCAGAAGGCAGAGCATCCTGAGGGGAGGGGCTAAAAACAGAGAAATGTCCAAAGTTAAGAAGACATAATAACAACATGTTATATTGATTATTATCAGGCAGCAAAAAGGGTTTAAATGGTTCAGCCAATCAGAGGCAGCGAGTCATGACGCTCTCTCAGTACTCAGTGATGAATACATTGTGTTTCCTGTGAGTCCTTCACAATAAAAGCCCCCATAGTGATTGTCTTGTGTGTTTTAATGTGAAGCATGAGTCAGTTTGTGCGTATGAGTGTGTGTGTAGTGTGTGTGAGTGTGAGTGTGTGTGTGTGAGTGTGTGTGTGCGTGTGTGTGTAAGAGTGTGTGTGCATGTGTGTGAGTGTATGAGTGTGTGTGTGTGTGTGTGTATGAGTGTGTGTGTGTGTGTGTGCGTGTGTGTAGGTATGTGTGTGAGTGTATGAGTGTGTGTGTGTGTGTGCGTGTGCGTGTGTGTAGGTATGTGTGTGAGTGTATGAGTGTGTGTGTGTGTGTGCGTGTGTGTAGGTATGTGTGTGAGTGTATGAGTGTGTGTGTGTGTGTGCGTGTGTGTAGGTATGTGTGTGAGTGTATGAGTGTTTGTGTGTGTGTGTGTGTGTGTG
>JAFEUB010000298.1:247500-267500 GCA_024529925.1 Ophthalmolycus amberensis | reverse complement strand
GCTGAGGCAGCGTGAGTGTAACTCTGAGCTGCTGTTTCTCAGATGAAGAGAAGGACTCGTGTTCTTCACCACAGCTGCTGAACTGCGGTTGTGTGAAACTGATTCTATCTGATTTCACAAGAAGCTGCTGACTGATTGCAGATTAAACTGTTTCCATGACGGCTGAGCTGTTCCTGTCAGATGAATGCTGTCAGTGTCGTCTTCTTCTTTCTGATGGATGTGTTTTACTTCAGCTACTACTACTACTACTACGACTACTACTACTACTACTACTACTACTACTACTAGAACAACTACTACTAGAACTACTGCAGTCTGTGTGTGACTGTGACAGTGTAGAAGTACTCTGTTACAGTTAAAGTACTAATACGACAGTGTGGAAGTACTCTGTTACAGTTAAAGTACTAATACGACAGTGACGAAGTACTCTGTTACAGTTAAAGTACTAATACGACAGTGTAGAAGTACTCTGTTACAGTTAAAGTACTAATACGACAGTGTAGAAGTACTCTGTTACAGTTAAAGTACTAATACGACAGTGTGGAAGTACTCTGTTACAGTTAAAGTACTAATACGACAGTGTGGAAGTACTCTGTTACAGTTAAAGTACTAATACGACAGTGTAGAAGTACTCTGTTACAGTTAATGTACTAATACGACAGTGTGGAAGTACTCTGTTACAGTTAAAGTACTAATACGACAGTGTGGAAGTACTCTGTTACAGTAACAGTACTCACTATGCAGAGTGGAAGTACTCTGTTACAGTTAAAGTACTAATACGACAGTGTGGAAGTACTCTGTTACAGTTAAAGTACTAATACGACAGTGAAGAAGTACTCTGTTACAGTTAAAGTACTAATACGACAGTGAAGAAGTACTCTGTTACTGTTAAAGCACTAATACGACAGTGTGGAAGTACTCTGTTACAGTTAATGTACTAATACGACAGTGTGGAAGTACTCTGTTACAGTTAAAGTACTAATACGACAGTGTGGAAGTACTCTGTTACAGTTAAAGTACTAATACGACAGTGTAGAAGTACTCTGTTACAGTTAAAGTACTAATACGACAGTGTAGAAGTACTCTGTTACAGTTAAAGTACTAATACGACAGTGTAGAAGTACTCTGTTACAGTTAATGTACTAATACGACAGTGTAGAAGTACTCTGTTACAGTTAAAGTACTAATACGACAGTGTGGAAGTACTCTGTTACAGTTAAAGTACTAATACGACAGTGTAGAAGTACTCTGTTACAGTTAATGTACTAATACGACAGTGTGGAAGTACTCTGTTACAGTAACAGTACTAATACGACAGTGTAGAAGTACTCTGTTAAAGTACTAATACGACAGTGTGGAAGTACTCTGTTACAGTTAAAGTACTAATACGACAGTGAAGAAGTACTCTGTTACAGTAACAGTACTAATACGACAGTGTAGAAGTACTCTGTTACAGTTAAAGTACTAATACGACAGTGTGGAAGTACTCTGTTACAGTTAATGTACTAATACGACAGTGTGGAAGTACTCTGTTACAGTTGAAGTACTAATACGACAGTGTAGAAGTACTCTGTTACAGTTAAAGTACTAATACGACAGTGTGGAAGTACTCTGTTACAGTTGAAGTACTAATACGACAGTGTAGAAGTACTCTGTTACAGTTAAAGTACTAATACGACAGTGTGGAAGTACTCTGTTACAGTTAAAGTACTAATACGACAGTGTGGAAGTACTCTGTTACAGTTAAAGTACTAATACGACAGTGTAGAAGTACTCTGTTACAGTTAATGTACTAATACGACAGTGTGGAAGTACTCTGTTACAGTTAAAGTACTAATACGACAGTGTGGAAGTACTCTGTTACAGTAACAGTACTCACTATGCAGAGTGGAAGTACTCTGTTACAGTTAAAGTACTAATACGACAGTGTGGAAGTACTCTGTTACAGTTAAAGTACTAATACGACAGTGAAGAAGTACTCTGTTACAGTTAAAGTACTAATACGACAGTGAAGAAGTACTCTGTTACTGTTAAAGCACTAATACGACAGTGTGGAAGTACTCTGTTACAGTTAATGTACTAATACGACAGTGTGGAAGTACTCTGTTACAGTTAAAGTACTAATACGACAGTGTGGAAGTACTCTGTTACAGTTAAAGTACTAATACGACAGTGTAGAAGTACTCTGTTACAGTTAAAGTACTAATACGACAGTGTAGAAGTACTCTGTTACAGTTAAAGTACTAATACGACAGTGTAGAAGTACTCTGTTACAGTTAATGTACTAATACGACAGTGTAGAAGTACTCTGTTACAGTTAAAGTACTAATACGACAGTGTGGAAGTACTCTGTTACAGTTAAAGTACTAATACGACAGTGTAGAAGTACTCTGTTACAGTTAATGTACTAATACGACAGTGTGGAAGTACTCTGTTACAGTAACAGTACTAATACGACAGTGTAGAAGTACTCTGTTAAAGTACTAATACGACAGTGTGGAAGTACTCTGTTACAGTTAAAGTACTAATACGACAGTGAAGAAGTACTCTGTTACAGTAACAGTACTAATACGACAGTGTAGAAGTACTCTGTTACAGTTAAAGTACTAATACGACAGTGTGGAAGTACTCTGTTACAGTTAATGTACTAATACGACAGTGTGGAAGTACTCTGTTACAGTTGAAGTACTAATACGACAGTGTAGAAGTACTCTGTTACAGTTAAAGTACTAATACGACAGTGTGGAAGTACTCTGTTACAGTTGAAGTACTAATACGACAGTGTAGAAGTACTCTGTTACAGTTAAAGTACTAATACGACAGTGTGGAAGTACTCTGTTACAGTTAAAGTACTAATACGACAGTGTGGAAGTACTCTGTTACAGTAACAGTACTCACTATGCAGAGTGGAACACTTCAGAATAATATTATTTTCTAGTATTCTAATGATTGAAGCATTAAAGAGGACCTATGATCTGTTCTGCTTCCTCCCTGTCCTTTAGATCAGAGGTCTTCAACGTTTTTCAGGCCAAGGACCCCCAAACTGATAGAGATGGAGCAGGGACCCCCGACTATATATATTGTATAAAATAGTGTTTTATATTAAACTGGGCCTAGTACCGTGTATAAACATACCTCTTTATTGTGCATTCAATACGAAGCTATTCAAATAACACACGGGTTCATATATTCATGTTTTTATTTTAAACAGGTACAGTGAGTAGGGGGGCCGTGCCGCTGCAGTTTATAAACACACCGTGTCAGCTGATACCAATGCCAACATCAACATTATCTGTTAATGCATGATGATCATCACACAAGCTATTCAAACTGATGTTTTTATTTTAAACATAAATGTGGAAACGAAAAATGAGTGATGGCCTATTAGTGCCACTGCCATGCATAAAGATACCTGTTATCTTTCACACAATACTGAACTATTACAATAATGGACACATTCATGTTTAGAGAAAAAAAAATTACTTTTTTTTACAAAAATTACATTTTTTTTTAAATGTCTTATCAACCAAAAATGTGGCGGACCCCCTGTTGAAGACCTCTGCTTTAGAGTGTATATTATATATGTTTATATCTTTGTACATCAAAAGGTTGTAAAGTGAATATTTAGTAGGTGTGAAGTGTGTTTTGGGTTAAAAAAGAGTTTGTAAAATTCTCCACTGTGATGAAAAAAAAAGTCCAGTTGTGAAATAAATAAATCTTGTTTACCTTTAAAAGAAAAACACGAAAAACAGGAAGTGGTTTTTCAAATCTGCATATTGAGATCTATTGATTATATGAGACTTTTAGTTTTATTTGCACAATTAAAAAAAAGAAGCTGAACACTCCTCTCTGGAGTGTAGCAGCGATTATAACCGCTCAACTATCTCGATTCTGATTAACTGGAGAAAAAACTTTATTATACTTCAATAAAATGAATGAGAAACATAAAGTACAGCGTGGTTACTCTTCTTAGGATGTGTACAGAGAACGGGTGGATCAGTAATCACACTCACTGTCTCTCACATCATGGAAACACATGGTGCGTTCAGGGACCCCGGGGAAAACTCGTCATTCAGCCGTTTAAACAGAGCGAAACCTGCAAGAGTCCTCTTCAGGATCACACAGTAAACTCTTCTTGTATCAACATGGGCCGCACTACATCCTCATTGAAACAATGAGGATTTAATGCAGCAAATAACTGCTGAAAGAATAAAAACAAGGGTTTAAATGTGAACATCATGAACTCAGAGAGGACGTTGATGATCCACATCCACCACAGTCCAACAACCAAGATGCATCACACTACAGAGAGACATGGGGAAAAGTCCAAAAATGACTCCTAACGTCCTTTCCTAACCACTTTTCCTTGACCTCCATGGTAAACGTCACGGGTTGCGGGTCGCTGTCTCTGGAGCTTCAGCCTCAATATTTCATCCATCTGCTGTAAAAGAGACAAAATCAGACGAACAAAGAGATTATTAGTTCACAATGAGGCACTGATGATGAATCAGTTCAACACTGAACAGTGAAGATGGAGGATTGACACTCAGAGTCTCACTAACATGGAAGATGTGTACAAACACTCACCAAGGAGCAGTTGTTATTTATTCTTTTGTGAATTAGCATCTTTTGCATTTAAAGGCTTGTTCAGATATTTTGTAGAATGATGTTTTGTTGAAGTGTTTGTATGTCGCGGTCACCTCGAGTATTAATAATGTTGTCCTGTGTTGGAATTCTGTCAAAACATTATTCATATTTTTTATTCCAATAAATCTAATCTGCTGCATTTGTGAGTTTACTGCAGAGAAAGAGTCGAAAACATTGAATTATTCACGTTTGTCATATGAACATAAATGACCTTGATCGTGTCCTAAAGCTCTGATTCTCTCCAGCATGTTGATGTGAACGTCTCATCTGGAAACAGATCCAATGCATCGACCTCCATCCAACTGAACAGCGTTATGAAGGCATCACACTTAGTGACTCACCAGTTGTCACTCTACTGTTAAATTGATGGACCCGTCATCATCTCTGAAGGTAATTGTGACTTTATCTGTTGTTGTGGGTCAACCCGAGGTTCTGCAGGAGTCGTTATCGACCCAACTGCACGACAAGAAATGAACATATTATATATAACAACAGACTGTCATCACAGTGACGGCTGACGTCATATTTATTTAAACATTTATGATGAAAAGCAATAACTGTTTCAGCCCGGTCTCGAACCGGGGACCTTTTTCGTTCGGCGAACGTGATAACCACTAAACTACGGTGAAGGAGATGCGTTCAAGGACACAGGGGATAACCTGTACCGCTCCGTGTGTTTCTTTAATGGTGGATTTAAAGTCCAGCGTCACTTTATGTGAACATTAAAGCTAAACATGTTCACTACTTTGTGGAAAGACGTGGTGCGTTAAGGGACCCTGGGGAAACTCGTCATACATGTGTAACGTAGTTGAAAAGATTCAAATTAAATCTGTGAAATGAGAAAACTAAGTTATTAAGTGTGTTTTGAATAAAGAAAGTATAGTTAGTAAAACGTAGAGGTACATAATGTACTTTTTACTGTACTACATCTCAAAGGTACATATAGTACTTTATACTGTACTACATCTCAAAGGTACATATAGTACTTTATACTGTACTACATCTCAGAGGTACATATAGTAGATAGATAGATAGATAGACTTTATTTCAGACTCGGGGTCCATACAGACAGATACATAAAAAGACAGACAAACAATAAAAGTACAGAGGCCTAGCAATGCCTTACAAAGAGACAGCTGTACCAATGTCTCCACAGCTGGACTGGTAGCGTGTGGTGCTAAACCTTATGTTGGTTAAAACAAGTATGATCCCATTTACAGAGTCATTCAGTCTACAGATGAATTTGTACATGAGATTTCTTAAAATAGTTTGGAAAGTGTTGACTCGTGCAGCCACAAACATTTCACTAGCACTACTCCATCTCGGTCTCTTTAACAGTATTCTCATGGCGTCATTGTACGCTACTTGAAGTCTCTGTAAACTCTTTGTTCTGTAGTTTGACCACAAGTGTGCAGTAGAGTGGAGTACAATATGCTCTGAACAGAGACATCTTCACTCCATCTGTACACAGACCAAACTTGCGTGAGAGACTGTTTGCTTGTGCATACATCATACCACATTGCCTGGAAATGTCGTTATCATCAGGTCATGTGTTCTGTTAGAAAATGACCAAGATATTTTACTTCACTACAGACACCAAGATTATTGTCAGACAATTTGAAGTCAAGGAAAAGACTTTACCCGGGCCGTAGATGTACTTCCCTGTTAGTCCAGGGAACCCGTGTGAATTCAATTCAATTCAATTCAATTTATTTTTGTATAGCCCAAAATCACAAATTACAAATTTGCCTCAGAGGGCTTTACAATATGTACACATTTGACATCCTCTTGTCCCGGAACCCTCACATCAGAACAGGAAAAACTCCCCAAAAAACCCCTTTAACGGGGAGGAAAGAGGAAGAAACCTGTGGGAGAGCAATAGAGGAGGGATCCCTCTCCCAGGATGGACAGAAGTGCAATGATGTCATGTGTAGAACAGGATAGTGAATTACAACACATTCAATGTAATTACAGCACATTCAATGTATGACACAACCACGACAGGAGGCAACACCTGGTCCAGGTAAACCCGGATACACAGGAACCTGTGAGGCGAGAAAGCACAGAGACTCTGGTGAAGAAGCAGGTCAATAATGTGCATTAATGGTATCGGTAATATGAAATAGAAATGTGAGTAATAATAAAAGTGATATTAGCAGTTGGAGTCAGCAGGGCCATGGCAGGAGGAAGGACCAGGGTCCAGATGAAACCATGCTCCATGGAAACCTGTGAGGAGAGGAAGCACAAGGACTCCGGGGAAGAGACAAAATCAGTACTGTGCATTAATGGTATCGGTAATAGGATTAATAATGTTAATAATGAAGATTCGTAGTAGGTGTCAGCAGGGCCATGGCTGGTTGAAGAACCAGTGTCCAGATAAAACTGCGGTCATCCTGTGAGGCGAGAAAGCACAAATACTCCGGGGAAGAAGTAAAGTTAGTAATGAGCATTAATGGGACATCAATGCATACAGACGGAGGTGAAGAAGAGGAGGAGAGAGGTGCTCAGTGTAGGAAGTCCCCCTGTAGTTTTTGCCGATACCAGTTTGTCCATGGGCCGGTCCAAGGCAAGCCAGAGCCAGCCCTAACTATAAGCACTGTCAAAGAGGAAAGTCTTAAGCCTAGCTCTTAAATGTGGTGAGTGTGTCTGCCCCCCGGACTGAAACGGGAAGCTGGTTCCACAGAAGAGGAGCTTGATAACTGAAGGCTCTGGCTCCCATCCTACTTTTTAAGACTCTAGGAACCACAAGTAACCCTGAATCACTGGATCGCAGCTCTCTAGTAGGGCAGTATGGTACTATAAGCTCTTTAAGATATGATGGAGCCTGACCAATTCGGGCTTTGTAGGTAAGTAAAAGGATTTTAAATTCTATTCTAGATTTTACAGGGAGCCAGTGCAGAGAAGCTAATACAGGAGTAATATGATCTCTCCTCTTAGTTCTTGTTAGTACACGAGCTGCAGCATTCTGGATCAACTGGAGAGATTTAAGAGACTTATTAGAGCAGCCTGAAAATAAGGAATTGCAAGTAATCTAGTCTAGAGGTAACAAATGCATGAACTAATTTCTCTGCATCGCTTTGAGATAGGATGTGCCTGATTTTTGAAATATTACGTAGGTGAAAAAAGGCAGTCCTAGAAATAAGTTTTATCTGAGAGTTGAAAGACAAATCCTGATCAAAGGTAACTCCAAGATTCTTGACGGTGCTGCTGGATGCCAGCGCAACTGCCATCTAGAGAAACTATATCATTAGATAACTGATTTCGGAGGTGTTCTGGGCCTAGTAGAATAACTTCAGTTTTGTCTGAGTTTAACATCAGGAAGTTGCAGGTCATCCAGGTTTTTATGTCCTTAAGACACGCTTGCAGTCAGTGGTGTATAGTAACGAAGTAGAAATACTTCGTTACTGTACTTAAGTAGTTTTGTTGGGTATCTGTACTTTACTTTACTACTTATATTTCTATTTACTTTTACTTTTACTTCACTACATTTTGCAAAGAAAACCGGTACTTTTACTCCGATACATTTCCCCTGAAACCTTCGTTACTCGCTACAAAATCAAATCTATCTTTAGAAACAAAATGAATCCTGAGAGCAGCGTCGGGGACTGTGGTGGAACACAGACTGCAAGCAAGCAGGTTTGGTGAATCAGTGGTCCTAGCAGCAAGTTAAATCATTGGTTAGTCACGTTAATGCACAATTGCAAACAAGTGCTCTCAAAGCCGCGGTGTTTTGATTCCCAGGATGCTACATGCTATAAGCTAGCGGGCGACTACCTGAGTAGAATTCCACTCTACGATGACTGATTTCATGATGGAAGCAGAAATGGAAGCACCTGCTACTCCCGCAACAAACTACGGTGGTGACGAAGACCAACACCCGTGGATCGCTAGCGAGTTAGTGAGCTGAGGAAGTGTTGACAGTTGTGCAGCACTAGTTGGCTAACGTTAGCTGTAGCTATATACACGGATTGACAGGAGCCGCGAGAGCGCAGCATTCGGGGAATCCTTCGCAGCTGTGCGCAAGCTGTCTGTGACGCTGAACACACCTCTACCTGCCTCAGCGGCCTGTGAAAGGCTATTTAGCATCGCAGGACTAGTCTTCAGCCCAAGAAGAGCGAGACTGAATTCTCCATTTTGAAGATGAACAGGACATGTTTCAGTTTCAAGTACGGTAATGACTGTGTTGTTGCTTTAGTATTGATCATGTTTTGATATTTGAGTCATGTTGTGGATGATCAGATGGAGTTATGATGGTAGCAGTCGCCCAATTGCAGATTCAGCTTGAGCAAAACCTTTTCCCATTGTGTTCAATTCAGGCCCATAGGAGTTTACAAGGCAGGCGTCCTTTCTCTAAACACTGACCTGATGCATCAAGTGGATATGTTCTGCTGAACACAATATTATGCATTTGCCCTCTACATCCTCTAGTCTAATGAGCAGACTTATAAACGCACTGTTACAACTCCTTCATAGTGTCATATTGCTTTTCGGAGAATTATGATGATAAGTTCATAGTAGATGCAAAAGTATACTTATGTACAATATATTATGTTGAACATTGTTGCTCCTGGATGGATCACAGCCAACCCAATTATGTTCAACACAGCTCCATGTCCTTGGTCATGGAGCCACAGCACTTAAAAGAATAAACTTCATAATTCTCAAAATTATGACCCTTCGCTTTTTTATTAACAGCATTTACTTGTACTTTTACTTTCAATGAACAGGTTATGATGTTCATTTAATGTTCAGGTTATGATGTACATTTAATATCAGAAAATTACTTTTGATACTTAAGTACTTTTGTACTTAAGTACAATAAATATCAGATACTTTAAGACTTTTACTCAAGTAGTATTCTAATAGGTGACTTTTTACTTTTACTTGAGTAGTTTTCCAGTAAGGTATCTTTACTTTTACTCAAGTATGGCTTTTGAGTACTTTATACACCACTGCTTGCAGTTTAGCAAGCTGGTTGGTTTCGTCTGGTTTGGTCTGATGCGATTAGAAGGTCATTAGTTATTTTTACCAGAGCTGTCTCTGTGCTATGATGCTTTCTAAATCCTGACTGAAAATCCTCAAATAAACTATTGTTACACAGAAAGTCACACAACTGATTTGCAACTGCTTTCTCAAGGATCTTAGAGAGGAAGGGAAGGTTAGAGATCGGTCTGTAGTTGGCCAACACCTCTGGATCCAGAGTGGGCTTCTTAAGAAGAGGTTTAATCACAGCTACTTTAAAGGACTGTGGTACATGACCTGTTACTAAAGACAGGTTGATGATATCTAATAAAGTTGTGCTAATTAATGGTAGCACTTCTTTAAGCAGCCTAGTCGGTATAGGGTCTAAGAGACAGGTGGAAGGTTTAGACGTAAAAATTGTTGAAGTCAGTTTGTCAAGGTCAATGGGAGTAAAGCCATCTAAACATATATCAGGGTTTACAGCTGTTTCTAAGGTTACTCTATTTGTGGAAAGATCGGTCGAGGGCAGGAGATTATTAATGTTCTCTCTAATAATTATAATCTTATCATTAAAGAAGTTCATGAAGTCATTGCTACTGAGGTCTATAGGGATACTCGGCACAACAGAGCTGTGACTCTCTGTCAGCCTGGCTACAGTGCTGAAGAGGAACCTGGGCTTGTTCTTATTTTTCTCTATTAACGATGAGTAATAAGCTGCTCTGGCATTACGGAGGGCCTTCTTATATGTCTTAAGACTGTCTCGCCAGAGTAACCGAGATTCTTCCAAGTTAGTGGAACGCCATGTTCTTTCAAGTTTTCGCGATGTTTGCTTTAATTTGCGGGTTTCAGGGTTATACCATGGAGCGGATCTCCTTTGTTTTACCAACTTCTTTTTTAAAGGAGCAATAGAGTCTAGTGTCCTTCTCAGTGAGCTTGTAGCACTGTCGACAAGATGATCAATCTGGGTAGGACTAAAGTTAGCACAGGAGTCCTCCGTCACATCGAAGCATGGTATTGAGTTAAATACAGACGGAATCACTTCTTTAAATTGAGCTACGGCACCATCAGATAGACATCTAGTGTAGTAACTCTTGCTTAACGGTGTACACTCCGTTAGTAAGAATTCAAAGGTTATTAGATAATGGTCCGATAGAAGAGGATTCTGTGGATAGACTATTAAATCTTCCATGTTAATGCCATAAGTCAGAACCAGGTCGAGAGTGTGGTTAAAACAGTGAGTGGGTTTCTGTACATTCTGACAGAAACCAATCGAATCTAATAATGAGATAAATGCAGTACTGAGGCTATTGTTCTCGACATCCACATGAATATTAAAGTCACCTACAATAATTACTTTATCTGTTTTAAGGACTAGACTTGATAAAAACTGAAAACATTCTGATAAAAATTCCGAATACGGACCTGGGGCCCGGTACACTATAACAAATATAACTGGCTGTATTGTTTTCCAGGTTGGGTGTGAAAGACTAAGAACCAAGCTTTCAAATGAGTTATAGTCCAGTTTAGGTTTAGGGTTTAATAATAGGCTAGAGTCAAAGATGGCTGCTACTCCACCTCCTCGGCCGGCACCTCGAGGAATGTGAGTATTGATATGACTTGGAGGAGTTGATTCATTTAGGCTGACATATTCATCATTACTAAGCCAGGTTTCAGTAAGACAAAATAAATCAATATGATTATCTGATATTAGCTCATTTACTAGTAGAGCTTTAGATGACAAAGATCTGATATTTAAGAGTCCACATTTAATTATCCTATTTTGTTGTACTGTTGCTGTAGTTTTAACTTGGATTAAGTTATTTTGTTTAACTCCTCGATCGTTTATTTGTGATTTAATTAATTTAAGTGGCCGTGGGGCAGACACAGTCTCTACTGTGGTTTTGCGTGAGTAACTGCTCTAATGGAAGCTCAGAGGAGTGTGTAAGACTGCAACTCTGCTTCCTGGTCTGATCTCTGGGTTGTCATGTATCAGGTCCATACAGAAACTGGGTCAGATTTGCAGAGATGAGATCTGCTCCATCCAAAGTAGGATGAATGCCGTCCCTCCTAAGCAAACCAGGTTTTCCCCAGAAAGTGTCCCAGTTATCTACGAAGCCCACATTGTTTGCTGGGCACCACCAAGACAGCCAGCGGTGAAACGATGACATGCGGCTAAACATTTCATCATTGGTCAGATTCGGGAGGGGGCCAGAGAAAACTACGGAGTCCGACATGGCTTTTGCGTATGTACACACAGATTCCACATTTACTTTAGTGATCTCAGAGAGCCGTAGCCGGCTGTCATTCCCGCCGACGTGAACAACAATCTTACTGTATTTACGGTTATCTTTAGCCAGTACTTTCAGGTAGGACTCAATGTCGCCTGCTCTGGCCCCGGGTATACATGTCACAACATGGAAAATATTGATTCCCGGTTCATGTTTTGTCCGACAAAACAGCCCGAAACCCAAAGACCTTTACTTTATAATGATGTAAAACAGAGAAAAGACGATAAATATTCATGATTGAGAAGCAGCAACAATATTTTGGTATTTTTGCCTAAAAAATGACTGCAAAAACAATCAAAGCAGTTGCTTATTGGGTTTGTTTTGTTGGTAAAAGTTGATTTCCACTCTTCACATTCAGTCATTTTTGTTTTTCTGCATCGGTGACCGTCTGAAATATAAATAAAGCAAATATCTGTTCCTCTGCTGCTGAGGGAGGAAGTGGATTCATGAGGGATTGTTTGCCTTTCTTTTCTGCTCGTGTTCCTCTTCGTCTGTTTGCTGAACAAGTTGAGCTGAAAGACACACGAGAGACACGAAGAGCAGAAACAACAGACGAGCTGTGGACCAACGGAAACAGCCGAGAGGGGAATTCAACTTCCAGGAGACTTTGTTCGAACGTTAAGCGAGTACGGTGTGTGTACAGCCTCGTAGAGAACAAGTAGAATACACAAGTATTACAACCACAACATCAGCAACAATAAAGATGATACATTCAATAACGACCAGACACACGTTCAGATCATAATGTTGATTATGTTAAAATCAGCTGTAAGAAGTATTTCTCTGTGATTCTGTGTCTTTAAAATCAGACAAACCGAAAAACAGGAAGTTGCTGCTTGAGTACAGTTATTTAAATATGTTCCTGCGCTGCTTTCAGATGTTTTGTAGACGAAGATATTATTTTACGATCGCTATTCAGCGTTAAGAGGAAGTATTCAGATATTTTATTGTTAATATGACATTCATAAAACTAGTGAACTGTAAGAAGTCTAAGTCACATATCAATATGGTTTCATGTACATTCATCCCTTCTTTGAGTTCGTTTATGCTTCTAGTGTTCACACTCTTCTCTCGCTGAGACCAACCAACCCGCTCTAGCGGGGAGATGGCGACACCTGCTGCCCGTTCTTCTACATTACATCGAAGTACAGAATCAGTTCCTGTATTTAGTGTATTACGTCATCACCTCCTGCACATCCGTTTCCGTAGTGTAGTGGTTATCACGTTCGCCTCACACGCGATTTTTTTCCACTTCGGGATCATCTTTGAACCTTTTGTCTCCGTGGCACAAATTCTGATCGTGTCATTTCATCATTACTGGCGATTTATTCATTCAACCTCCTGATCCGGGATCTAGGACGAAGAAAGACAGGGAACGGGACGAGCTTTTGGTTTGGTACCTGAACGCAACACTCTGAGTTTCTGTATCGAGCTGATTCTAGAATGTACAAATACACAATGCCCCTAAAACATCATATACAAAACAAATGACCAGTACAGTCAATCTACGGTATACATATATACACACAGTAGATGGTGTATCCATAAACATATTTACGATATAAGTGCTGAAACAATAATCATTATGTCAGGATCGCTGCTTCTCTGAATATCTGTTGGATTTGGAAAAAAACTATAAAATAAATGAATGAAAAGGATTGTTGTTTGATACGCTGAATTGAAAGTATAAGTAAGTAAGTCAGTCCAGGTGATTTTTATGAATACAATCTAGATATTAACTATAAACACAGATGTTAGGAAAACATTGAGCCACAATACAGTTATATCCTGAACATATTGTATTTATTCTAGTGCAATAAATGCATGCATTCTAGTGCAATAACTGTATTTATTGTAATGCAATAACCTATATTTCTATGATGATGGGACGTCTGCCACTCAAAGGGGACAAACAGCGGCCCAACATCACAGACATCTGACAGCATAGTGATCAGGAGAACCAGAGAAAGTTCAGAGAGTTAAGACTTATATTTCCACAGATTATAACTGTCATTTCATTGTTACTGGTGACTTAGTTCATTTTAAATGACCAACTTTAACTTCTCCTGAAGTGATTGTTGAATCACACATTATCTCTTCCTTCATAACGAACTGATTTGTTTAAATATTTAGGAAAAGCTGACAAGGCTTCCCCAATGAACTGTGTTTTGTTTCTATTATCAGTAACAGTCCCTTCAATGTTCAGCTGCACTATAAATGTGTTTGTTTCTAGTTGTCCTGCTGATGTCGCCGCCATCTCTCCAGCTTAGCTCGAGTCAGCCTCCAGCCATGTTCGGATGGTCTTCATAGCCGGGACCACACAGGCTCAGTGGGGCTCGTCAGCTGCCGATCAACATCCTGAAAGACAGAACTAGACAGCAACCGGGACACAGAGCCCGCGTGGAAGGGAGGGGTCGTCTCAATGTATGAATCCATCTACTGGTCGAAAGCTGCTAAACATGGACCTTTATGGAGGACGAAAAACAAATAAATAAATGCATTCATAAATACAGGAATGAATGAATGCATGAATAAATGTAGGTGAACAGAAATGTAGAAATAAATATATGATATGTATTTCTTCATGTCCTGTTTGATTATCAACTTTTATTTATTTATCTATTTATTTATTTATTTCAATTTTTATTTAAGCATTTATTTATTATTTTATTTATTTCTGTATTCAAACATTTATTTCAGCATTTATTTATTTATTCCTGTATGTATTCATACATTTATTAATGCATTTATTCATTCATACCTGTAGTCATGTTCTGTCCTCCGCAGCACTTGAGCTGTTGGTCTAACTGCTGATTATGAGGTCGAGGACGAAGATCCAATTCCAACTTTGAAACCAACGTGGTCACAAAGTCCTTAAAGCGCTGAAGTTTGATCAGCTAAGAAAAGTCCATCAGCTGATGAAGACGGTGAGGTGCTGTTGAAAGCTCCAGAACAAGCTGGGACCTTGAGTTGAGATTGTTTTGTGGAAGATTAAAAGTCCTTCAGAAGAAAAGTCACATTCATTTCTCAGTGTCTCCCACTAAACAGGAAGTAACATCTCTACATCGACCAGAGAAGAAGACGTGAAGGCTTTGGTTATGACTCACGGATTATTAGCAGAAACGTGTCTGTTAGATTCAGCTCATTCAGAGTTTCACAGTTGATTAAATGTTCCGTTTCCTTTGAACAGAGATGATAGAGATACATTTCATCTCAGTGATCTTCATCACTTCATCTCTCTGTGTGGACACATGGAAACTGATCCTTTGCACATATCTGAACACAGATGTGCTCGTGTGAGTTTAAAGTGCTTCTAAAGACGCTCGGGTTTGGTTTTGGTTGTTAAAGGATCACATGTTGTCTGTTCCACGTCCAGAAACGATCCGACCGGACCCGAGTTCAACAACCTTTAAAGTACTGTGTTCAAGTAGTACTAGTACTACATGTATCTGTGCAGTATGTGTGTTTAGTTTGACGTATGTTATTTTATTCACATTGTTTGATTAGTTCGGATATTTAGCACAAAAGTAATCAAAATACTTAAAAACAGGAATAAGCAAAGTTCTTCTGAAATAAGCAAAACACAATTATTAATGAGAATAATCTTTAATTGTAAAAATAAGCAAAATCCTTAATTACATAATATTGTAAATTCATGAAGTACAAAATAAGTAAAATCTGAATGAAAAAGGAAATTTCGTTAATTACAAAATCAAGTGAAAGGCTCATGATTTAAGGAAAATACTTTATTACATTTCTTTTTTTAATTCCTTAAAATTAAGTAAATTTACGAAGAACAAAAAATTGTTGCATTCTTATGAAATGAGCAAAATCCTGAACTATGAAAAAATGTAAATACCTTGATTGCAACATTAATGAAGTACAACAACAATAATAAAATCCTTAATTATAGCATTCTTATGAAATATCAAAAATCCTTCATTACACAATGAACTACAATGATTAAGAACAACAATGAGCAAAATAGTAAAAACGTCTGAATCTGAAATAAATGAGTTGTTAGGGGCTGATCACAGCGGGACGTTGTTCATATTTGTATCATGACCTGGTGGACTTACTGCCCCAACTACTGCTACCTCTACTTCTACCCCGGTTGTCTCAAACCGGGAGTATTTATACTCCGGAAACACCGGGGGAAGGGTTCAGCCCCCTGGTGCCTTCCTCCTGAGGCATGACGTGCGCATGGTCACCCCCCTTAAATGTAGACATTCATTGATGGATGTTATCTAACACAAGGACCTCTGCTGGTGCTCAGGACGTAGGCCACACCGTGCTCACTGGGTTAAGAATACTCAGACATGTATTCCTCATCGTATGGGTTCAACAGCTTACAGCCATACATGATAATACACCAACAACGAAAGATACAAAACATAATACAGCGTTTTGGCCCAGCATAAGATGAATAACAGAGCATTCTCATGTATACGTACTCTTTTGCATAACGTGCGCCCCGGTCCACCTGTTACGAGGTGAACGTCAAAAGGCCAAAGGTCACCTTAACAGAAGCCTAAAAGGTAGAAAATAAAAAGTTAAAAATGAAACTTGTGTGTGTGCGCCACCGCGCTCGGCCAGCGTTAATGCAGACGTCAGCCGGCGCCTGTGAGAAAGTCAAACATCATCAATGAAGCATACCATCCTGACCAGTCACTCGGAAAGTACCGACGGACCGAACCGCTTGATAACCTGGAAAGCCCTACAAGCCCCGTGTGTGTGTGTGTGTGTGTGTGTGTGTGTGTGTGTGTGCGTGCGTGCGTGCGTGCGCGCGCGCGCGCGCGCGTGCGTGCGTGCGTGCGTGCGTGCGTGCGTGTGTGTGTGTGTGTGTGTGTGTGTGTGTGTGTGTGTGTGTGTGTGTGTGTGTGTGTGTGCGTGCGTGCGTGTGTGTGTGCGTGCGTGTGTGCGTGTGCGTGTGTGTGTGTGTCTGTGTGTGTGGTGTGTGGTGTGTGTGTGTGTGTGTGTGTGTGTGTGTGTGTGTGTGTGTGTCCAGCACCTAATAACCAGACCGTCCGTCTAGAAGGAACCCACAACTTCCCAAACACTCCAACCCATCGAACAAGCAAAATCTATAATTACAAAACTAAGCAAAATGATTGAAGTAAAACCCTCTAATTATGAAAAACAAGCTAAATCCTTCATTACAGCATTCTTATGAAATATCTTGAATCCTTCATTACACAATGAACTACAATGATTAAGAACAATGAGCAAAATAGCAAAAACCTCTGAATCTGAAAGAAATGAGTTTTTAGGGGCTGATCACAGCGGGACGTTTCATATTTGTATTGTTCTGATTATCTTTTAGATAAATGTTGCTCACGACAATAAAGAGTCGTGTGAAGCACAAGGAGGCTAAAGTGAAGTCATGAAGCTCATTCTATGTTTTAAAGGACAAACAGCAACAGATTGTGAACATTGAGTATCGTTCTACAGAATGTAGAAGATAGAAGTCAATGTTTCATGTTTGTTCTAATATCTCACACTAACATTGTTCCTGATAGTCTCTGCTTTCTGCTTGGACTCTGGTAAACCTGCTCTCAAGTCTACTTTCAATGAAGCTTTATGTCTGTGAGGTGCTTTTAAAGATTCACGTCTTCAGCAGGAACCAATGGGCTTGGAGCTGAGAGCCACAGACAGGAAGTCAGAAGGTGTGGAGAGACCGACACATTGTTGAGAGTAAGACAGACGGGCTGTAATAATGTGAGATCATATTCAGCCTGATGGTTTAAGGGAACATGCGTATCAAAGGGAGCTGGTGGTGGTTGTGTGGTAGAAACCATCTGGATGTGAGATGAGCTCCTTGGAGGAGCTACTCTGCTCCCTGAGCTCCTTCTTCTTCTTCTTCTTCTTCTTCCTCCTCAGCTGCAGGAACACCCAGCTTATACTGAACCAGCTCAGTGTTCTTCTGTCTGCACGGCATCTGCCCCCTGTTGGCCTGCAGAGACATGACAGCACAGTCCTGTCTTCAGTTCACTGAACACAGAGCGAGAGCTTCATCTCAGTGGCTGGTCTAAACAGCAGACGTGTGTCCGTACCTTACAGTAGACGTAAAGGCCAACGTTCAGCAACAGCAGAGCCAGCGGCAGGACGATGGCTCTGATGATCAGAGGTCTTGGATCTGAACAAACACATGGACAGTCATCACATCACACGACATCATGAGTCCAACAGCTGCCACTGACCCTGAAACCTACAATCACTGACACACATCAACACGTTAACGACCGTCTCAGCGTTTGGTGTCCAGGATGAGCCTGGTTCTCTGAGTGAGGTATCGGAGCACACCGCCCTGCTTGCTTCTGATTGGTGGAGGAACTACACTTGAAGATGGAGAGTTGGGGGCTAAGGGGTGTTATGAGTGATGTGGTGGCAGTGGAGCTTTGTGATTGGTCGCGTCAGAAGCTGCTTCAGTTCTCAGAACCAGAGTCATCCTGGTAACCAAACCTGCTCTGTGCTACAGTAGATTGTTATCTGTTGATAGACTGTGTTGAGGTTTGGTTACTATATGACATGTCTCCCACAATGACAGGAGTCACAGAGTCGTTCCAGAAACAACAACATGGACTCTGTGGTCAGCTGATCTTCAGTCAGTTTGGACCAATCATCTTCAAACCTGCATGTAAACAGTCAGCTTACCTAAGACAGTGATGGAGAGCCGACGGCTCTCAGAGGAGAAGTTATGATTAAAAACATGGAGGTGATAAACACAGCTGTAGCTTCCTTGGTGGGCGGGCTCTGCAGCAGGAAACAGGAAGTGGGCAGAGTGATTGACAGCTGGCTGGGTGTAGTTTTGTGCTGAGTTGGAGGAGGTGAAGGTGAGCTGGAAGGAGCCTCCTGGGTACTGTGGCTGGATGGAGCAGCTGATGGTGAAGGTGGAGCGCCTGAGCACCGGAGCCCCCTGCTGCTGGGCCTCGGAGACCCCGTACATTGAGGAGGACACGGTGATGTTTGGCTGAAGCAGCAGGTCTGTAAACACAGAGAGATGATGAAAGTTCATGTTTACCCTCCGTTGAGCAAGATGGACCCTGAATATGGACGTGATGTCACAGGTCTGACAGACAGACAGACAGACAGACAGACAGACAGACAGGTGTGTCCTCCAGGTGGAGCTCAGCAGTCTCTGGAGGTTTGAAGCTTCCAGAAACCAGCCCACCTCTCTACACTTCAGGGTGTCGTTGTCCTGGATAACTTCACAGTTCAGTCCAATAGAAACCCACTGACTGTCACTGTGACAGAGGAAGGAACATGCTGGAAACACTGCTGTCAGAGATGATGTCATAGATGATGTCACTGATGGGCTTACCTGAGCAGGTGAGATCCACGATGGAGGAAGAGGGACCTGATATTAAACACTCTCTCAGAGCAGATCCAGAGTGAACACAGTGAGAGTAGATCCTCCACACAGATCTCTCTGAGGACTCCTTTCTCCATCTGGTAGTAACAGCAGAGCCACAGTCCAGCTCTCTGCAGACAACAGCTGCTGTCTTCAGGGTCCAGTCATAGTCATGTACTGGTCTCCAGTCTCCTTCATGTTTCACCTCCAGTGTTCCTGCACAGCGACTGGCTCCTCCCACCAACCTGACAGGTTCTGAACAGAAACAAGAGTCGTCAGTAAAGAACAAAGTGAGTTTCAGTAGAACAGAGATGAACCAGATCAAAGCTGCAGCTCCTCTTCTACCTGAGCAGGTGAGTCCAACAGCTTTGTTGGGTGAGCAGGTGTTTCTATCTGAGCCTGAGCTTCTACAGTCCAGGAGAGCAGACTCACGGCCTCCACACTGGAACTCTTTGGTCCACATTGGAGCCTCCACTTCTCCATAGAGCGCCCCCTGGAGGCCTGAAGGAGCCCCACAGCCAAGCTCCCTACAGACCACCTCTGCATCCTGCTGGTCAAAGTCATCTTCACACACTGAGGACCACCACTGGTCAGACTGGTTAGACTGGTTAGACTGGTTAGACTGGTTAGACTGGTTAGACTGGTTAGACTGGTTAGACTGGTCAGACTGGTTAGACTGGTTCGACTTCACCTCCAGTCTGCCTGAGCACAGACTCGTCCCATTCACCAGCCTGACAGAGTCTGGAGAGATG
>JAFEUB010000298.1:240000-242500 GCA_024529925.1 Ophthalmolycus amberensis | reverse complement strand
ATGTTCACACCATTTCAAACCCTCACAGTCTCTCACACTCAACCACTTAAGGCGACCTCAGTGAGTCCTTAAGGGTTCAGGGTTCGAGGCTTTAGGGGGACGTTGGTACTGGGCCAGACACGCAGTCCGGAATCAGACAAACACCACCGACACAGATCACAAGGGCTGAGATCTGAGAGAGAGACAGAGACAGAGACAGAGAGAGAGAGAGAGAGACAGACAGACAGACAGACAGACAGACAGAGACAGAGAGAGAGAGAGAGAGAGACAGAGAGAGAGACAGAGACAGAGACAGAGAGAGAGAGACAGAGAGAGAGAGAGAGAGAGAGAGAGAGAGAGAGAGAGAGAGAGAGAGAGACAGAGAGAGAGAGAGAGAGAGAGAGAGAGACAGAGACAGAGAGAGAGAGAGACAGAGAGAGAGAGAGAGAGAGAGAGAGAGAGAGAGAGAGAGAGAGAGACAGAGAGAGAGAGAGAGAGAGAGAGAGAGAGAGAGAGAGAGAGAGAGAGAGACAGAGAGAGAGAGAGAGAGAGAGAGAGAGACAGAGAGAGAGGCAGAGAGAGAGAGAGACAGAGAGAGAGAGAGAGAGAGAGAGAGAGAGAGAGACAGAGAGAGAGAGAGAGATGGACCCTCAGGACAGTGAAAGAGTTGCTTGTGGAGGATCTCGTAGCGTGACCGTCTTTACATTTATTACTGTTTTGCTCGACAGAGTTTGAATCCCGGTCGTTGCGATCTTTCCATAAATATATTTTCTTCAATGTATTTCTTCATACGTGGCGGTGATGTTGTCTCACTTATTCAATCAATGGATGTGAGATGTGGCTTTTAGATCTCCAGCAAGATGTTTGTGAATGTGTGACGAATGTGTCGACAGAGGCAGAAAACAGCTGCTGCTGTTCAGTGAACGCAACACGCGCACGGAAGGGAAACCAGGAGGTTTGACAACCAGTCGGGCTGTAACACCGGTAAGAGAGCTGAGCTTTGCACCAACTGAGTGAAGATCCAGCGTTAGCATCACACCACGGGGATCTGTAGCCCACACATGCGGTGACAGTTGAACCCTTTGTTGTATGATATCGTTGTTTGTCTTTGATCAATTGTCCGCAAATGTTTTCATCTGTTTGTGAATCCTGTGAAGGTGGAAGCAGGTGAATGGTGATCGTTAAAGAGGTTTCATTGTTTGTTGATGGTATAATAACATCCTGCTTCACTTTTGGTCGCTAAAAGTGCTGAAGTGAAGTATAATATGTATTACATGTGTCAGAACATGTTTAGATGATCGGATGTGACATTGGTGCTTAATACTCAAACCATCATGAATGCTTGCTGGTCGGCCCAGAGGACTCCTGGAGCAGCAGCATGGAGGTTTCATAGAGAAAGATATCTTGGTGCATTCAGCACCTGGTTTACTGAGGCAGCAGCTCACCAGACAAGTCTGCTGCCATTCTAGCTGCTGTGTGTGTGTGTGTGTGTGTCCACCTGATACATTACTGTCAGAGATGATGTCACTGATGATGTCACTGATGGGCTTACCTGAGCAGGTGAGATCCACGATGATGGAAGAGGGACCTGATGATACACAATCCTTCAGAGCAGATCCAGAGTGAACACAGTCAGAGTTGATCCACCACACAGATCTCTCTGAGGACTTCTTTCTCTGTCTGATAGAAACAGCAGAGCCACAGTCCAGATCTCTGCAGGCAACAGCTGCTGTCTTCAGGTCCAAGTCACGTACTGGTCTCCAGTCTCCTTCATGTTTCACCTCCAGTGTTCCTGCACAGCGACTGTCTCCTCCCACCAACCTGACAGCTTCTGAACAGAAACAAGAGAGTCGTCAGTAAAGAAATGAATTTAATTAATAAATATAAACTAACACTTGACTGCTGGTTCTGCTTCGTTGGTTCTTTGTTTCTCTTTTCTTCCTCTATTTACCTGTTGATGTGTGATTTCCTTCAGCCTGGAGTCCTGGAGAAATAGACACATATTTGTTGTTTTAAGTGAATATAATAGAAATGTATTTGCAGTTTTCATCAAAACCTTATTGTGATGTTGTTACATTTATATTCAGACAGTTGGACCTGCATTAAAAACAAGACTGTGTTTAGACGTCTCCATCTGTTTCAGCCAATCACAGAAGAGGAGATTAAAGGGTCATATTTCTTTGTGACAGTACAACAAACAAGACATTTATTATTTCTTAAATTGAAATGCTTATTAACAAGGGCTTCCCTCAGAAGGCAGAGCATCCTGAGGGGAGGGGCTAAAAACAGAGAAATGTCCAAAGTTAAGAAGACATAATAACAACATGTTATATTGATTATTATCAGGCAGCAAAAAGGGTTTAAATGGTTCAGCCAATCAGAGGCAGCGAGTCATGACGCTCTCTCAGTACTCAGTGATGAATACATTGTGTTTCCTGTGAGTCCTTCACAATAAAATCCCCCATAGTGATTGTCTTGTGTGTGTTTTAATGTGAAGCATGAGTCAGTTTGTGCGTATGAG